>CAXKVJ010000073.1:0-10361 GCA_964058855.1 Carex pendula | reverse complement strand
CAGCAGCTTGCTGTGTGTAGGCGCTAATATCTCATTTACTAACCAAATGATGTTAGTACTTAGTAGTGAAGACTGCCACTGACCTTATCTGAACTGAAGTTTTTCTCTATGATTCTTAAATTTTATTTCCTGCGCTGCCCGACATGATTTTTTCTCACTGCATATATTGAAAAATTTTAAAAAGGGAAAAATTATTGTGTGAATTGCAATTCTGATGAAATGAAAACCCTAAACAGTACATACTATACCATGGTTGATATTTTACCCTCTTTTGTAAACGTAATTCAATAGAAGTAGATAACTGTTACCATATTGAACCCTAGAAAGTACATAATTTTCTCATGCTGCATACATCTGACTTATATTGAACAAATTAACGGATCGCAACCAGGCCAAGCATTGTATTTTCATATTCAAATAGACTGACAAACCAAATTCCAAAAGTATTTGTGGCTTTATTGTAGGCAGCACTATCTACTATTGTATTCTAAACCCCATATTTTTTTTTTCTGGTGAGCACTATAATCTGAGCAAATTGTATAAGCCCCTTCCTTGAGCAGATTACTTCTTCAATAATGGAAGAATATCAGAGTGGAAACAATAAACCAACAAAAAAGGGGGAAAACTGACACTACAAATCCTAAATTATTCATCAGTTAAAACAAAATTTTGACAGGAGGTAAAAATTGACGCACCTGACGTTGCATTTTGACACACCTGAAGAGAAGGCAGTGCGCGGACCTGGCAAAAAGAGGTGAGAGAATCATGAAGCGAATCAGACAGTTCCGAGCAGGTATCGGACTGATTTGGGTCCGATGCCCATCAGACAGATTTGGGTCCGTGCCCATCAGACGCGCCCCTCCCTTCCTATTAACTATTAATGGTTTAACTAGGCCTCAATCAAGCAGGTAATCCTTTGAACTGAAAAATAATTGGACTTGCCTGAGTAATGTCAGGCCGTGAATCTGGACTTGAAGCCATTATGTCTCTAATGAGATTAACAATAGAAGAGCTATACTTGGGTGAATCTGGAATGCAGTAGTTTCCGTTTGGAACTTGTAACTTTGACTCACCATCAAATGCTGACTGTAGGTAGCATATTCTGTACATGAGACAACCCTGAGCCTGACATGAAAAACAAAAATGTTAATCTTTTTCGATCCTTATAAAATCCAATTGAAGTGAGACTTCCACTGTAGACAAACTATGAGCATCATGTGAATCACTATGTATATGAACCAAATCCAATCCGTATTGTTGGCCAGGGATAGTTAAGCATAATATAAGCACATCATGGAAAATGTTAACTGACCCAAATATCTACTTTCTCGCTGATAATCTCCTTTCTATAGAGAACCCACATCTGCAAGAATTCAAGTTTATTCAAGACAATAGATTAAAGGGAATAATGTAGAAAATATGTAGATATGAAGGACAACAGAAAAAGGGAAATTACTCAAAAAAACCCATCATATTTCAACCAATTTTTTTCGGTGCTTAGACTTTGAAATATAAATTTGCAGTCCTCAAATGTTTCATTTGGATCATTTTGGTGCTTAAGAATTAAATGCATCACCCTAATAAAGACTCGCCGACAAACATTAAAAAAAAGACCATATTCTAGGAAGTATTATACAAAACTGAAATGTGAGCTAAGGAAATCAAAATAACAAAAAGCTTGAGAATTAAAGGTCTCATGTGATTTACTAAAGTGAATAAGAAAATCTCTTATGATTAAATGTTAACGTTACACCTTGATCAATATCTCTGATAATCCTAATACACAGAAA
Source organism: Carex pendula (assembly GCA_964058855.1). NCBI lineage: Eukaryota > Viridiplantae > Streptophyta > Magnoliopsida > Poales > Cyperaceae > Carex > Carex pendula. The sequence goes on along the minus strand of CAXKVJ010000073.1, from coordinate 8,571 downwards.
CAGAAAATACCAAAATAGAAAGTAGCCAGAAACTTATACCTACTGTAAATTTTTTTCCTTGGGAGAAAGAGTACGATGAGGGACCAACCTCAGGGGCTCTATAGGCAGGAGTTGTATCCTTCCTTATATTGTCCTCTTCAATTCCCATATCCACAGGCCTATCAAATACTTTATGATTTGTTGAAGCACTACCAAAATCACACAACTTCCATGCACCATCTTCCCCGAGGAGAACATTAATTTTCAACCTTTAAATCCCTACAAATAGAAGGAATTGAGTCAAACAATTAGATTAAATATGCACTATAGTACAGATATTCAGGATCTGAAAGTTTCAAATTTAAACAATTTCTCATGTTGAATACAAAACTTGAGGAGGCATCTATCTATGCTACTAAATTACTAATCAATTATTATGCTCTTAGCACTAGAAGTAAGGCATTCTTTACTACATTGATCCCCAAGTTTTAAACTTACCTGGCCTTAACAACTGGATGATTTCTACAAGGATATTCCTCAATGTATATTGTTCCTTTGTGTTTGGATTTTTCTTACTATTGGGCTCAAAGATGAATCATGCATTTTCATGGGTACGCACACATATTAAGCAAAAATAAGAATAATCCAAGCTAAGATTGGAAAATTGAGATTAGTTTTCGACTGAAGTATAGCCAAACCAGTATTATAACATGCAATCAGGTTATTAATTCGTACTGCCTTAAGACCTCCCCAAAAATTGAAGTGAAACAGTAACTTACTGCTCCGAAGTGCAACTCAGCAGAACAACCGTTGTTCATTTATTTTTCCTATATTGGTCATGCTGATACCAAAATTAAACTCTTGAGCACTCTCAAGGAAGCAAGTAAACATTCAAATGCACATCACCTGAGAAGAACACGCATACCTATAGGCCATCGGGGGAGACTGACAATGCATGGTGAACACGGCATTACACACATGCCGAAAGATCAACACAACCTTTTTCTCCTCAAAGTACGCGCTTCCTCCTCTAGTCTCCAAAACCGATACCAACGACTTGTCACAGAATTCCATCAACAGCATTGCTTCCCTGCTTCTTCCCATGTCAAGCACAGCATGACCTACCAACTACACCACATTGGGATGCTTCTCTCCATTTCAAGCACAGCTTCGCATAAATTGGCCAATTTGAGCGATTTAGTACGAACTGGAAAGTTGAATAGAAATAAGAATTGAAATCGGATTTGAAATGAAGGAAAATCTTACCAGGCGATTCAAGTGGAGGCAACCAAAGTTGGAGGCGCAGTTCGGCGGTAGACGGAGAAGCAGAAGAGATAAGTAGTTAACTTGGGGCCTCTCCGAGGTGGAGGTAACAGAGCATGAAAAAGTGGGAGGAGGAACCCAGCGCGCGAAGAAAGCGGAGGGAAAGAGGTTATTAAGCAAATATATCTTCAAAATTCTCCTACATAGTACAATAAATAGCCACAACATATAAAAAAGTTTCTAGAATAAACATGTGTTATTAACTAGTTGCAGTATGTTATATATGGTTTGATAGAATTAAAAAAATCGTAACGTATTTTGCAATTAGAATACAAACAATTTAGAATTAATAAATCCAAAATAAAATAGTAAATTAATTTAAATCTTACATTTCTTAAGTGACGACATTGTTATGCAGAAGCGTAAATACTGATTTTTAATGGTTTTTCTCATATGTGAATCTTAGGTGTTTTTCTTTTAATTCTCTCTTTCTTTAAAATAAATGGACAGTTTTCAGGATGAGGTGCGTCCAAATAAGAGAATAATAATTTAATAACTTTGAGGCAACATTTAGAACCAGTATAATTTATAAATAACAATATGAATATTTTTCATCAAAAATTTATATGCCTTTTCATTAATTATGTAAATGAAACTGGTGCATAATAATAACACAGGCCACGTAATAAAATAAAAAATAACATGGTTTTGTTATTTTTATCATTTTTGTTAAAAAAATGTAAAAGATAAAGTTTAAAATTTGAAAATTCATATTATTGTTACAAAAATAATCAAACCCAACTGCCTCACCTCACTCCATTTGTATCCCATTTTATTGTGAGATATCTATTTTTTGCAGACAAAAAATGTGGGTGCTTTAACACCTGGTACCAAATCCTGAGATTTATGTGATATGTGTTATTAATCATGCTTGTCTTTAATAGCGTCATAGGTTTACAAATTTCTCATTGAATCTGTAACTACTCTTTCTTACATTACAAAAATCTAGAACAATAATTAAAATTGAACAAAATATGTAATTTTGAGTAATTGTAAGGACTCAAATTGATAAAAAAAAGTATTTATTAGCTCTTTATATCTGTGTTTCTTTAGTCTAAATTGTGTAATAACTAACTCTTGTTTGGTAGATTTTTAGTGAAATTAAGTAATCAAATGTTAGATTTCTTAATTTCACAAAGGATCTACTAAACAAATGTTAAAATCCCAGTGGTTCCAGTAATATTTATCTCTTGCTTACTATTATGTTATTATTATTATTTATTTAGTCAGACGATGTGCTTGGGAGGCCATTCATGCATGATACAATGATACATGTTGTGGTTCCACTAATACATGATTCAGCATTTGAGAGCTCACTTTTCATGTCCTAGCCAAACTAAATAAATAAATGACAGAGCATGAGAGCAATGATCGTGAAAGTTAGTTAGGTTCATGCTTATATTTTAACTGACTTATGCATTTATTTTCATCAATCTGTTAAGATTGTTTATATATACATTTTTAAATGGTGATCTGCTTTAAATTCACCAAATTTTTATTGATAGGAAAATTCAAAAACAAAATATTAAAAACGAGAATGGCTTCGTAGGAATTTGAAAAACAGGAAGGGGTACGTGGCCCATGGTGTCCCTGAGGGACGCCATGCCAAATCCAGTCCGACGGAAAAAAATAAATATAAAAGCCATGGGACGCCATGCCATGGCTATAGCCCATGGGATGCCATGCCAACTCCAGTCCAACGGGCTGTCGCTTTTTTTATTTTTATTTTTATTCCGCCGAACCTAAGGTTGGCATGGCGTCCCATGGCATTATAATTTTTTTTTTTCCGTCGGACTGGAGTTTGGCATGGCGTCCATGGGCCGCGTATTCCTTCTTGTTTTTAAAATTTCTACGGACCCATTCTCGTTTTTAATATATTTTTTTTAATTTTCCTATCAATAAAAATCACGGGCTTTAAATTCACCAAATTTTTATTTACCCACTATTTTTATGGACTTCTAAAAGCTATCACTAATAAATTTACCTCCTATTTTTTCATCAATCCATAGGAACTTCTAAAATCCATATTTTTTATTATGATAAAGTAAGATATTAGAGTCAACTAAATTTATAATCTGGACAATATAATTTTGATATAACAATCTCATTTCTAACACAATACATATCAAGTTCAAAGAATTGCATAACAATTCTTACTCTCAAGTTACTCAATTTCACATTTGACGTGCAATGAAAATGGAATAACTTAATTTCCGATTCAATAAAGAAACTGTTGAAGACATACAGATCAACACACAACTTTTTCCTTCCAACCTTATCAACATATGTTTTATTTTTTTGTTGTTCACTTGGAGTTAAAAAGGAAAAAGAGCCTGATAAGAAGTTTTTGTACACCGCATCAGGCATTCATATTAGAGAAATAAAATTTGTTATTCTTTTATTATTCTTTGAAATTTTACCTGTTTTAATGGTCAAAATTGAAAGCTTAGGAGTGTCAAATTAGTGAGAGTTTTGTGAGAGAAGAAATCAAAGAGAGATGAAGAAAATTCTAGGCCTGTCTCCATACCTGTCTTACATACTGGCAAATAAACAGTAGGTGCACACTCGATTCCTCCATATTCTGATCACACATGACACATTCACTATAAGGGCTTTGGAACTCAATTCAACTTTGTTGTGTCCCAATTCATTATAAGGGCTTATCTGTAAATTTATTCTTTTTTTAATTTGTTTCTTTTATTTGGACCTCTTTGTAATTTGTGTAATCCAAATAAATTCTTTGTAATTTACTATTGAAGTAAGAGAGAAATAATAAAAATTGGCTTACGCCTCCAAACCGTGTGTTCTCTATGTGTTGCTCAAAACTCTAACAAACTTAATCTCAAATTTAATAATTTAGAGACGAAAAACAATATTTTTCGATGGCTGATTTAAGTTGTAGGCTATGCCGATTTTATTTTGAGATATGTATGTGCTATATATATCTGCAAAAATGACAACAAACAAGGGTAGATGAAGATATCATAACATTATTATCGCAAGAATTTTCATTCAAAATAAAATTCATTTTTTACTTTAAGATACATGTAGAATTCATTTTTCTAATAAAAATTATGCGTCAAAAATTGTAAAGGACGAGACATGATACTTTGTTACGAATAAGATTATTATCCTTATATATTTGGTTGGCTATAATAATATATTGATTAAAAAAGAGAAAATTTGTATGTAGAAAAACTAATTACAATGCTTAAAAGTAAAAAACAGAACATAAAAAATATGTACATAAATTCCCACTATTTAAATGGTTGACAGTACTGCGATGTATGCCATGTATGCTCCCGCATAGCCGATCTCATATCCCTGTTTGTTTTTATTGAATAGTGCACAACCATTGTATGATATTAATAGTCGTCTCATTAATTAGAATTACTCCTGGTTTGGTCTTATTAGAAAAAAATTTTATGTTCTTTTCTTTTCATAAAGCTCACGTACCTGTCGCCCATACTACTCTTTGTTGTTTTTTAATCCGCGGTGATAGTTATGATAGATGCCGTATTATTATCCTTAATTATATTATATCTATTACCTTGTTTTTTAAATTTTAGCAGATGGAGACGGCCGGTTTCATTTTAATACTATGAATTCAGACTAATATGAATTCTTCCTATTTTGTGCTCTCCTCCTAATTCTTTCTTACTCACTTAATAACTTTATGTAATTTTTATTTATTCCAGTCATTATATAAAAATTATTTAAAATTTGTTCCTCACTTTATGTAAATGATTTTCATTTTTTAGAATATTTTTATTATCTTTTTATATAAGTAGAAAATTATTTGATTTGAAAATTATGGATCATCCAAAAACAATGATTTTCTACCGATTTAAAAAATAGTAAAAAGTTCTATAAAAATGAAATTATCGTCTGCAATGACATTTTCATATGGAGATCATATTTAACTGTTCGAATCGACTCTTGAACTTTAAAAATAAATATGAATATGTAGCATGGGTCGATCCGTAATATACTTATAATCATAGCTTCACTCATGTTTAATACCTAGCAGATTGATTATGTTCTACAAAAATAATTAAATATGAAGATTATTAAAAAAAAAAACAGAGCAATGCTCAAACAAAATGAAAAAGAATGACCATGAAACTAAAGTGTGATTTTGGTAGGTAGGTTCAAGTTTATATTTTGATGATTCATGTATTCAGATCCATTTAATCACAAGTAAGGTGTGATTAGGTTGATTCATGCTTATATATATTTTGATCATTCGGTATATTTATATCTACATTTTTTTTAGAATAGCATCTATAAATGGAGACATATTACATGAGCAAAGGCTTAAACATTGCAACACAAATGGCTATGTAAATTGGGTTGGACTATATGTTTATATCTTCTATTCTCATTTTAGTTCTATTTAAAATATCATTTTACATGAATTCTGATTAAATAAAACATTGGAGTCAACTAAATATGTTATTAGAGCAAGATTCTTATATCTCTATAATTATATTTATAAAATAATTAATCTAACATTTGAAAGAATTTTAAGCAGTCTTTATCACCGTATTATCTCATGCTACATATGAGGTTGAACGAACTTCATCTAAATTCAGTAAGGTAGCTATTGAAGGTAGAGAGTTCGATGACCGAATTTCTCCTCTCGAGCTCATTTATTTATTATGTATTTTTTACTATTAACTTGACGTGAAATAAAAGAGAGGTTTTGGCCAACAATAAATACATAAAATTAGATAAGCAAAGTTATGATGAGAAAAGTAGAGAATTCAGGCATCAAGAAAAGGCATAATTCAAATCAGAACAAGGGGTATTTGACAATAAAATAAACAATTTAATTCAGAGAGCTGCTTGAAAAAGAAAATTAGAGGTGTCCGAAGTTGGCTTCGTTGAAGGAGGAGATAGAACAGAGACGAAGCATGTTGCTTTTGACAACTTCTCTTTCTCTATGAACACTTTATATATTTTATATGACGAGCTTATCCTCTACATCGATCATATATACTTATTGTTCTAAATTTATGATAATCAAACTTGCTTAAGTTTTTTTTTTAAAATAGTTTTTATTCATTAAAATAAAATATTATGTAATTTTTCATTTTATGGTCTATGCTTATGTTGATTAAGTTTATTACTCAATACTCACTTTAGAAAAATTTATTGTATTTTCTACTATTTACACAGCTAAAACGACAATAAAGTAAATCTAGGAAGTTTTACTATAGCAGATTTACAGAACAAAAATAATAGAAGGAAATCCATATTATTGTTACAAAAATAATGAAACCCAACTGCCTCACCTGACTCCATTTGTATTCCATTTTATTGTGTGATATCTATTATTTGGAGACAAAAAATGCGATCGCTTTGACACCTGGTACCAAATCCTGAGATTTATGTGATGTGCAATGTGGTATTAGTCATTCTCCTCTTTGATAGCTTCATACATTTTATAAATTTCTCATGGAATTTGTTACTACCAAGAAATTTCTACTACTATTTTCTTACATTAAAAAAAAAAAATCTAGAACAATACGTTAAAATTGTACAAAAATCCCTGATTTTGAGTTATTGTACGGACCCAAATTGATAAAAAGAAGTATTTATTAGTTCTTTATATCTCTGCATTAAATTTTTTTAGTCTAAATTGTGAAATAACTAATAACTCTTTTTTTAAGTACATTCTTAGAAATTAAGTAATCAGAGATGTTAAGTTGATTACTTAATTACTAAGAATGTACTAAACAAGAGTTATTAGTTCGGAGGTTGGACCTTCACATTTCTCTTTCGAAAAAGTAATTAGATGTTTGGATATGATCATCGGTGAAAGTGCATTATTGTTGAATCTAATGCAGATAGGAATAGGTCCGATGGGCATTGGATCTACTTTTAGGCTCAATTAGCTCTATCACCGTACGATTAATATTAAGATCTGTGCGCACGAAAATTGATAGAAATTCATATGGATTTTAATACGGAGCACATGATTCTTGATGCAATTGGATGGCCAGATCACCCATCGAACCAAAGTAGGTCCAATGGGCATCGGACCTACTCCGAAGTGAATCTAATGGGAATTAGCTGAGAGTTGATCAAATAACTTAAAAATACTTTTTATGTAGACTGGATTTTAAAGACTTGTAAAGCTAAAAAAATAACGATATGTTAATGGTTGTAGACAGAGGTTAAAAGACTTGATACGATTACTTAAAAGGGTTAAAGACATAGATTTAAGGACTTGTGAAGCAAAATAAATAGCTGAAAGTTAAGGATTATATCAGAGATTTAAAAGGCTTGACAAGAGTACTTTAAAGGGTTGTAGACATAGATTTAAAGACTTGTGAAACAAAAAAAAACACTGAAAGTTATGGTCATTTACTGTTAAAAAAAATGACACAAATATAACTCCAAAATAGTTTTTCTTTATGTATTTTATTTGAAAGATAAAATCAAGTAGAAGCCACTCGTACTTTGAGATTCGTAAATTCATCACAGATTATTAGAAAAATGGACAAAAATGATTGGAGGAAATAAAAAGAGTGGGCTGAAAATAATATATATATTTTTTTGACTTGAAAACAAAAATAGTTGGGAGTTGAACTACTCAGATTTCAAAATTTTAAAACTTGTAGACAAATGTTTAAAAGCTTGCGAAGAGAACTTTAAAGGATTGGACATGGACGTTGAACATGAAATACTCGGGGAGGGGGGGGGGGGGGGGGGGGGGGGCAGTTATTAGACTTCTTTATTTAAAGACTTCAGGATGATACCATATTATTTTTAGAAAGAAAAAAAATATAAACATTTATTTAGACTAACACTTTATTTTCCAAAAAAGAAAATATGAATAGAAATTGATCGATAAAAACATCATCAGAACTGAACTAGAAGCTGTATTACTTTAAAAAAAAATAGAAGCTGTAGAAATAAAAAATCTTCAAGCAGAGAACAACTTAGTGATCTTTTCTACACAAAAAATGAAACAAAACAAACATTCGGTAAAAACATATTTTAAGAAGCATGCCAAATCAAATTAGAAAAAAAAAAAAAAAAAATCTCAAATATAACGACGAATGGTGGATCGATTTTCACTCGAAATCAGGTTGCGGTTAGAATTTATTTCCTTTGGTCATCTCTGTCTATTTTTCTTCTTCTTTTATCTGTATCTAATCCTTTATTTTTTATTCACAATAAGCCCCTGTCTCTACTATTGAGCTGGATAGAGATGTTAACTAATTTATTTTCTTGCATCAGGAGCAAGTATTATGTAAG
>CAXKVJ010000072.1:0-18663 GCA_964058855.1 Carex pendula | reverse complement strand
ACTAGGGTGCTCCAAACACGATCTATTGGAGTGTTGTATTAGGATTGTAAATGCTCTATTATCTTGCTATATAGAGTCACTACTAGAGCCTCCAAACGCCTTCAATTGGAGTATTGTATTAGAGTTGTGAATACCCTATTATCTTGCCATATAGAGATTCAACTAGAGTGCTCCAAACACCTTCATTAGGAATATTGTGTTAGGGTTGTAAATACCATACTATCTTGCTATAAAGAGTCACTACTAATGTGCTCCAAACATTTTCAATTGGAGTGATGTAGTAAGGTTGTAAATGCCCTGTTATCGTGCTATATAGAGTCACTACTAGAGTGCTCCATACACCTTCAATTGGAGTGTTGTATTAGGATTGTAAAGGCCATATTATCTCGCATCTGGAGACACTACATGAGTGCTCCAAACAACTTCAATTGGAGTGTTGTATTACGGTCGTAAAGGCCATATTATCTTGCTATATTGAGTTACTATTAGACTTCTCCAAACACCATCAATCAGTGTGTTGTATCAGGGTTGTAAATGCTATATTATCTTGCCATCTGAAGACACTAGAAGAGTGCTCCAAACACCTTCAATTGGAGTGTTGCATTAGGGTTGTAAATGCCCTATTATCTTTCTATATAGAGTGACTATTAGACTGCTCCAAACACCTTCAATTGAAGTGTTGTATTAGGGTTGTATATGCCATATAATTTTGCCATCTGCAGACACTACTAGAGTGCTTCAAACACCTTTAATTGGAGTGTTGTATTAGGGTTGTAAATGCCCTATTATCTTGCTATATAGAGTTACTATTAGACAGTTCCAAACATTTTATATCGACTGTTGTATCTGGGTTATAAATGCCTTATTATATTGTCATCTGGAGACACTAAAAGGGTGCTCCAAACACCTTCATTTGGAGTATTGTGTTAGGGTTGTAAAGGCCATATTATCTAGCTATCTGGAGACACTAGAAGAGTGCTCCGAACACCTTCAATTGGGGTGTTGTAGTAGCATTGTAAATGCCCTATTATCTTGCTATATAGAGTTACTATTAGACAGCTCTAAACACCTTAAATCAGAGTGTTGCATCTGAGTTGTAAATGCCATATTATATTTCCATCTGGAGACACGAAAAGAGTGCTCCAAACACCTTCAATTGAAGTGTTATGTTTGGTTTGTAAATGCCCTATTATCTTGCCATCTAGAGACACTAAAAGAGTGCTCCAAACACCTTCAATTGGAGTGTTGTGTTTGGGTTGTAAATGCCCTATTATCTTGTTATATGGAGTCACTATTAGACTGCTCCAAACTCTTTCAATTGGAGTGTTGTATTAGTGTTGTAAATACCATATAATTTTGCCATCTGGAGACACTACTAGAGTGCTTCAAACACCTTCAATTGGAGTGTTGTATTAGGGTTGTAAATGCCCTATTATCTGGCCATCTGGAGACAGTACAGGAGTGCTCCAAACACCCTCAATTGGAGTGTTGTATTAGGGTTGTAAATGCTATATGATCTTGCTATATATAGGCACTACTCGAATGCTCCAAACACCTTTAATTATAGTGTTATATTAGTGTTGTAAATGCCCTATTATCTTGTTATATAGAGTTACTATTAAATTGCTCCAAATACTATCAATGAGAGTGTTGTATGAGGGTTGTAAATGCCCTATTATCTTGCCATCTGGAGACACTAGATGAGTGCTACAAACACCTTCAATTGGAGTGTTGTGTTATGGTTGTAAATACGCAATTATTTTGTTATATTGAGTCACTATTAGACTGCTCCAAACACCATCAATTGGCTGCTGATTTTACTGTTTTGTGCAGCCACCGTTGGATCAATAATTTTTAAAGTAGCTTAATAAATAGTAAAAAAAAAATCGGAAAAATGTAAAATTTGGTCTCCAAGCACATATTAATATGGAGAACAAGATGAACGGTTTAGATCGACTTTTTTGATTTTAAAATTTCAAATTTGGACCGTATGCATTTCGGTCCATATGCATACAAATGCACATTAGTCACTACATATATATAGAGTAGAACTAAGGTGTTCTTAAGCTCACCAAAGTATTTGGTGAGCTTAACTCCAAAATCTATCAAATCGGATTCAAATGACGAATCCGAACCGTTGAAATTCGCCTACCTTATGAGTGATGCATCTAGATGTGAAAATTTCAAACATTCAAATTAATTTAGTCTAAAGTCAAGTGGTCAAAAAATGGTCAAAAAATGTTAAAAAAATGAATGCACTAAAATTAATTTATTAACCTTCTAATTTTGACCGATTGACTTTATACTAAATTAATTCGAATGTTTGAAATTTTCACATCTAGATGTATCATTCTTAAGGTAGACGGGTTCCAACGGTTCAGATTCGTCATTTGAAACCGATTTGATGGGTTTTGGAGTTAAGCTCACCAAACACTTTAGTGAGCTTAAGAACACCCTAGTTCTACTCATATATATATAGAGAGAGAGAGAGAAAGAGATGGGCTATGGTACATTGCAATGCATAAGTATTTTTGTGTATTGGACTATAGTCATAGTTCAAATGAGAAAGAGAGAAAGAGAAAGAGATGGGCTAGAGAAAGAGATGGGCTATGGTACATCACTGATTCATAGTTCAAATGACCGATCCAAACCGTTCATCTTGTTTTTCATATTAATATGTGCTTGGAGACCAAATTTTATATTTTTTGGAATTTTTTTACTATTTATTAAGCCACTTTGAAAATCGCTGATCCAACGGTAACAGTAAAATCAAAAGGCACCATTGGATCAGCGATTTTCAAAGTGGCTTAATAAATAGTAAAAAAAATCAGAAAAATGTAAAATTTGGTCTTCAAGCACATATTAATATGGAGAACAAGATGAACGGTTTTGATCGGTCATTTGGACTTTGAATCCGATTATTTATGGTCCAATGCACAAAAATGCCTATGCATTGCAATGTACCATAACCCATCTCTCTCTCTCTCTCTCTCTCTATATATATATATATATATATATATATATATATATATATATATATGTATATATAGAGGAGGGATTCAATTACACCCTTTTTTGGTGACACCAAATTACACTCTCAATTTTCAAAGTTTTCAAATTTCAAACAGTCGATCCAAACCGTTCAACATAATGGATATGTTAAAATATGCTTGTAGATCAAATTTTACATTGTTTGAATTTTTTTTACTATTTATTAAGTATTTAATAAAATCGCTATATTCAGACCATTGAATTTTTGTACCCATCTTAATAAATAGAAAAAAAATTCAGAAAAATGTAAAATTTGATCTACAAGCACATTTTAACATATCCATCATGTTGAACGGTTTGGATCGACTGTTTGAACTTTGTAAATATAGGGTGTAATCTAGTGTCACCAAAAAAGGGTGTAATTGGATCCCCTCATATATATATATATATATATATATTTACTTGGGGCAGATGAAATTTATTTTGTAATTTGTTCACCATTTAATCTTAAAGTGGCGCCAAAAGTAAAATAAACATATTTAATAAGGAAGATAGCTCATTTATTTTGTCTTTTTAAATACAGTCTGATGAAGAAACTTTTTCAATACTAAAATCTAAAGCAGGGCCCTCCAGTTAGCAGAACTGGAGAGGATCAGAATCCGGAGTGGAATACATGTGAGTTCGTATTACCATTAATGAATACAAAGCAAGACATTATAATGTACATGTATTTGGGCAAATTTTAAAGGATTGCTATAAGAAAATATGTATTAATTGTAATATCATACTTTATGAATATTTAAAATTCAAAAATAACAAACCTGAATGAATAATTAATTCTAACTAAATGTGATGTATCACGTTCCTCGTATAAAATTTATAGTCATGTATTTGGTTTATATATTGAGTGTTTATTACATGGTTGAGTTAGCAATCTCCTTTCTGTGCGGATAAAGAAGATGGTAATTTATGCCGCGCATCAAGAATTAAAATTAAATTAGGAATTACTAGTCGCACATTCATTTATATTAATTTGCAGTTTGGCTTGATTATATATAATAACAATGGGCCGGAAAATAGAGATATCATGAATTGAAAACTTGTGTTGCTATTTTGATTTTTACATATATGCTGTAAGTACTAGGACTGCACAAAAAATTCGTAGTTTGTGATTCGATTCGAGTTTGATTCGAAAAAGTTCGTAAAAAAATTAATTCAAAATTAATAGTTCGAAATTAATTCAAACCAAATTTAAACTGGATCTGATTCATTCGAAATAGGTTCGCAAACTATTCTATTCGAACCTCAAAGTAACGTGAACCGTTGATTTCTGCTGATGACTTAAAAGTTAAAAACATAAGGCCGTCCAGCCATAAGTCATAACTCGTAAGTCGCAACCCTCACTCTTAGTTCTAAAATCATAGATGACTTTCACATCTCGCTTTCGGCGACTACGATCACTCTTCCTTGTCGTAAAAAAGTTTGTAAAAGATTCAAAATTGAGTTCGTAAAAAAATCAATTCGAAATTAATTCAAACCAAATTTAGTTCGAAATTAATTCAAATCAAACTCAAACTTGGATAAGTTTGATTCCGTTCGATTCGTTTGCAGCCCTAGCTGTAACAGTGTAACTGGATATTTATAATTACCTAATTAATTCTATCCTACTTGTTAGACTATATCCTAAATTATTACATGCTGGATTTGCCTCATTAATTACAATTGTTTAATTTATGCTAGGTACGTACTAAATTAGGCCCCAATGACTAATTTTTTAATGCTAGTCAAATATAGTTTCTATTAATTTCTCAACACTCGTCAAGCTAAAATTGTAGATGTCAATTAATCTTAACTTGCTCATCATTTCTTCGAATGATCTTGGTTCTAATCCTTTCGTAAAAATATTTACTAGTTAGTCTTTACTTCTTACAAAAAGTGTTTCAATTAATGAATTTGGATTGAATTTTTTTTTTCTAATGAAACAACAAACGACTAGTAAGTAGTAACTATACCATGATACATTGATAGCTTATTATTATTATTTTTTTGATTTTCTGATAGCTGATATTTATAGATGACAAAAGAAAAAAATGACTGCATAATCCACTAGTAACTACTCTGATATTATGGCTGCCATCTGATATTTAAGATAACACAAATTGATATGAAATAAACAATGAAGGGTTATTTATAATTAGGACTCTAATTAGAGTACAAAATTTAAAATAAATGAGAGTTAATTGACCATCATTTACACTTAATAACACCACTTGTGTGTGTATATCTATATATACATACATACATACATACATAGCTATGGTATATTTTTATGATGGCACTTGGTGGGGAACGCCTTGTAGAGTTTCCTAACAAATTTAGGCGTTTTGCAAGCGGTCCTATTTCTGTATGTTGTCTTTATAACAATTAGTCAATCTCTTGATGAACTTTTATAAAACTAGGCAGCAACCAAATAACCATTCTTTAACAAAATTAAATGTAAACTATCGATTTATTTTATGCCAAGGAATGCATTTATTCAAAATTGTTTAGTTGACCTGTTTTAGCTACTTCCTATTTGTTTCTAACCATTGAAACTTTGTATTCATGTTACCTTGACAAATTGTTACAAAACTTAAAAGTCAGGTTTGATCAAAACAAAGTTGCATAAATTGGATGTCTAATTCAATTGGTATTCATCACATTTAAACAGTTTCTTACCCAATTTTCTGTCCCTGTTATTAATTTTCAGTGTCTGCGGATGTGCAAATAGTACCTCTATTGTCAAAGTACATTATGTGTTAATTTTTTGGTAAGCTACTGTTGGATTAGCGTTTTTCAATGTGACTTAATAAATAGTAAATAAATTTCAAAAAATGTAAAATTTGGTCTCCAAGCACATTTTAATATGGAGATGACATCTAACGGTTTGGATCGATCATTTAAACTTAAAAAAAAAAAAAAAAAAAAAAATCAGAAAACGACTTAGTTGTACGGAAGACTAGGAACAATCGATTGTATATTAGCCTCTCTCTCTCTCTCTCTCTCTCTCTCTCTCTATATATATATATATATATATATATATATATATATATATATATATATATATTTGCCCCAAATGAAATTTATTTTGTAATTTGTTCACCATTTAATCTTAAAGTGGCGCCAAAAGTAAAATAAACATATTTAATAAGCAAGATAGCTCATTTATTTTGTCTTTTTAAATACACCGTCTGATGAAGAAACTTTTTCAATACTAAAACTAAAGCAGGGCCCTCCAGTTAGCAGAACTGGAGAGGATCAGAATCCGGAGTGGAATACATGTGAATTCGTATTACCATTAATGAATACAAAGCAAGACATTATAATGTACATGTATTTGGGCAAATTTTAAAGGATTACTATAAGAAAATACGTATTAATTGTAAACCTGAATGAATGATTAATTCTAACTAAATGTGATGCATCATGTTGCTCGTATAAAATTTATAGTCATGTATTTGGTTTATATTGAGTGTTTATAATTACATGGTTGAGTTAGCAATTTTTTTTTATTTTTGTAATGTCATTATTATATTGTTGGGATTAATGATTTAGCAAACAAAAATGCATTTATCCTCTTAAAAAAAAAAAAAACTTCCTAATAAATATATAAAATAAAAAAATTGTAAAGAAAAGTACGTACATCTGTCACACATAATTTTAAAAACGAAATGTATTAGAATTTTTTTAATTGTAAAAAAAGGAGACTGTCAAATTCGGAGCATTTATTGGAGGACAAATGCACAGCTATTGCATAATAGCAAAAATTTTTTTTAAGAAATTGTTATTACTTTGTAGTTTTTGGTTAATAAAATTAGCAAACACAACTAATTATTATTCATTTATTATTATTATTATTATTATGTTGTTTACTTTCAGTCAAAAGTAGTTTTATACATTTTATTCTACTTGGTAAATTAAACTTTTTACGAAGATATATTCTTGAATAGGCATTATTTTAAGCTCAGAAATGTTTTTGGAAGTTGAAAATCCTGAGGAATACTTTCTGAGTTTATGTGCAGATGTGTCAGGTGTGAGAAATAATTTTCGTAACATATTTAAATTTTGTTTTAAATAAAAACTTTCCGCTGCCTTTTAAATTATTTTCAATATTTTAAATGAAGTTATTTTTTCTATAATATTTATGTTGGTACATACAAATTATCAGTTAATTCAAAAGTGCTGAACTAAAATTTTCTCTGCTATCTAATTTTTAAGATGTTTAAAAAAATAGCTACTTAATAATGAAATTATAATATGACATGAACAGTAAGAAACACAAAAAATATTTATACTTGAAAATGGTTTATATAAAGTATTGAATTGAGATTAGTGTTTATAGTTGATTTTAAGACTTTTGGTTTTGTTGGTTATGGCTGAAAAATGAAAATATATATTTTTTTATGATAAAAGGTTAAATTAGATGTTAAACCTCATTTTTGGATCTTTTAATATTTCAAAACACTTGTTACAAAAAAGTTCTTACTGACGTCCTCTACTGACTACTGTATACTACTATAGTTATCCCAAGATAGCCATGCATATCAATATTTTGTATATTTTGAGATCAACTAAAACTTGCATGGGTTGGGCATGTTAGCATAGCCAGACTTAATTAGATCAGGATCCTCTGTAGCATATATATACTAGCTAATTGTGTGACAAATAGGCCGAAATTTTTGTTAATACCCTCAAAATTAAAAAAGTTCCAGAAATACCCTTGAATCCTGGCGGTTGGGACATTTCTGAAAGTAAAAAATAAATTTGAGAGTATTTCTGAATTAGTTTTTTTAATTGAGAGTATTAATAATTTTTTTTGAAAAATAGGCAACCATTCAGGCTCGCCCTACCCCATAATTTTAAATGCTTTATTATATATTTATTTAGTTAATTATTTAAATAATAATGATCCTTAAGAATGACCCCTTTATTCCTTAAAAGGATAAATATTTGCGCCTCCAAAAAATTGGCCCTCTTTATAATGCAAAATTAGCTAGAGAGTAAAATTTTTAAAGATATATTTATCACTGTCTAATTAAATCGGGTTATAGTTTCTGAAAAGAAATATTAAATTTTATTTTCATCCTCACGTCATGTTGCTCTTAGTGCAAACTTAAAAAAAAAAAAAAGCATCCCTAATCTTGTAACTTAGTTTCAAACATCTCTTAATTATTTTTCAATCTGTCATGCTAATTAGAATTGTATCTTTAAGACTTTAATCAACGTATAGCACGTTAACATTCCAACCACAGAAAATTCCTTATACTGTAGCAGTTTATCTTATTATACATCACACCTTTTACAACGCCTAAGTTCCTTTTTCTCTTCTTTAAAACACACACTACTATTTGTTTCCGCCTTTTCGTTTTTTCTTTTTCTTCTTGAGACCAAATGAATTGATCTGTCTCATCTCCCAACTTGTAATGGAGTAAGGTAATGCCATTTTTAAATCATCATTCCCAACAATATATTTTTGTTTCGATAATATTGAGCGGATTGGATTTGTCTATTCATATGTACATCTCGAAACTTGAAAAGTTCATTTCCAAACCGAAGCATCAAGAGATCTATATATGAAAGCACCTCAACGCAAGCCACTGTTAAAAGTATATATACCACAAACTATTACAATTTACTTAAATATTAACTAACTGTCTAAGCTGTATAGAGAAGCGGATGTAGAACATTAATAATTACCTTATTTCACTGTTCAAGTTGGTTCCAGAGACTGACTTGTGGATTCCAAAGGTCTGAGGCTGCTTTGCACCACCAGCTTGTGTATTCAGAATTTTTTTTGTTTTGAACTGCTCTTTGCATCCAAATTTATGATTTTTGAGTGTACATAATAACTGTAAACTTTAGTCCAACTAAACCCCTCTTCACTTTGGTGATTCCGTAGAAAATGAGTATTTCATTGTATTTGGGTTAATCAAACTTGTCCAATTAATGACAAACTAGCTTTAGTCAACTTTTAGGGTACAACAAATGTCCCCCACCTACGTGAGTTATGAAGACTCTAGGATTGAACAACTTAGTCAGGTGCCCCCACTATTCTTCTAAAATTTTCATGGAGTTTTGCTCTGAATTATCTTTTTGTTCTTATCGCAGGTATCTGAACTCCGAGTTGATCCTTGAGACTTGAAAGTAGACTTGACTATCATCTTTAATCATGTCTACCTCAAAAGGTACATCACCCTTATCTCATTTTGCTAATACTTGTATGGTTGTATAAGTGGTAAATGCATTCTTATCTTACATGGTTTGATTTGGGCTATTGTGTACCAATGTTGACCATTCGTGGTCGATGTCTAGAAGTAGAGGTAGGATAATGACATCTCTTGGGTGTTTTGTTTTGTGGGGTTTGATGTATTTTATGGCATATTTGTTGTTTTATAGGCGGCATTGGGATTTGATGTGACTTAGGCTTTCTTGGATTTATCAATCGCATTCTGACATTTTAGGGTTTGCTTGACACTAATCACTAGGTTTTGTTACATGGTACAGGGTTCCTTATTGGAGGCATGATCCCATATCCAGTATCACATCTCTTCCGGGGAGTCGTCTTCTTGATGACCTGGATGATTGGACACCCGAGTATTGCTTATCAACAAACTTTACCTATCGATCACATGATAAACTTGTGCAAAAATACCCTCAGTGGGAATTAGGCTTTAAGTTGCATCCCTCTACTCTTGACAAGGCTGATCACTCGTTTCATGTGCCGGGTGTAGAGATGATAGAAGGGCGCACATGTCCTTGGGTATCGCAACCTCCTCATTTTGGAAGTTTTCAGGAGCAGACATCCATGGTGGATTGGATCCACATTACCCTTCAGCGGGGGAGAAAGGCTTTAGAAGGTGCCGGTATTTACAATGCAGTCTTTACTGGGATGTTGATTTCTTCAGGAGCTTGGTAGAAAGATGGTGCTATTTTTCTAACACCGTCATTTTAGAGGATCGAGAGCTCACTATCACTTCCATTGATTTTAGTTGTTTATCAGGTTTGCCCATCTTTGGCATTCCTTATGATGAGTATATGCCGTCTGTCCAGGATTTGCTTCGCATAGCGAGTGGGAGCTCGAGTTGTATTTTTATGGCTCTTAAGCGGGTGTTTCACATTTATTCAGAGCTTTCGTCTTCAGGAGCTGTGACCTTTGATAGGTGGATTAGTCACTTCACTGATCGAGTGCAGCATCATGATTCGAAGTTTGCTTCTCCTTTGAACCCCTTCGGTAATGGGAGGGAAGAGTTTCTCTACTCGGGGGATGTCCCTAGTGCCCGGACTATTTTTTCTTTTGGCAGTGGAGAATCTTTGATAGCCTTTATAGCTTGGTGGCTAGACAACGGGTTTCTTTGACCATTCCTGCAATTGCCAACATTTTCATATTCATGCGGGTCCTTTCAGCGTCTCGAGATCCTTCTTTTTGTGAGCCCGTCCAGGTTTACTGCAAGGCTACCTGAGCTTACGGGGGTAGTGGATCATTGCCTTGAGTTGGTGAGGGCTATGTCTTGGAGTCAGATGGAGTTCGAGCTTCGTCGGTTAGAGGGAGTTCATATGGACTTATCTCAGGCCGTTTCTCATGCGGAGTCAGACCTTACTCGGGCCAGGGAGAGATTGAGACTTGTTGAGTGCCAGATGACTCATCTTATTACTAATTGTGCTCAGCTGAGGGTGGAGGGGGTGGATCCGGTTGTTTTGGCTGAAATGGATTGCCTAACTGCTTCGTATATGCATGATATCAAGAAGGCTACAAGCACAGTTGATCAGAAGTCTTCCTTTCTAGCGGAGTGCTCTCATGCCTATAGCGCCGTGGGAGAGAGATTCATGGAGACGGTGAGATACGAGGAGTTCCGTTCTAGAAAGATAGATGCTTGCTTGAGGAGTATAGCTGATCTTGTGAGAGAGCTTCTCAAGTAGTTTTATTGCTTTCCTCTTTTTATGATAGGGATCTATGCATTTGAGCTCATCTCTTGTATGTTTCTCTTTTGTTTTGGTGGATGTATTTGGACATACATGTTCATGATTTTCGAATTTTATGTTGGTTTTGATTTTCAAATCTTTTTAGTTTTAAGCGATTAAATGGTCATATCTGGTTTAGAAGAAAGCCTCTTATGGGCATCAGTATTTGTGTTTGATCGTAGTCCACTTATTGTTTTTGGTTATTTATGTAGGTTTTGTTTTTTTTTAATCTTTTGGGTTTTCTTCAATCGGGTTCTAAGCGATCAAATGGTTTTGTTCGGTTCTATTTCCCTTTTAAGCTTTCAGATTCCTGCCAATCGAGTTCTAAGCGAATAAGCAGCATCGTCTAGCTTAAGCTTTGTCCTTCAAACCGGATGAAACAATCTTCTCGTCAGGTGGAGAGACAGTGGAATCAAGAAACAACAAAAGTTCAAAATTGTCAAGAATCGGTTCAATTTGTGATCTCCATGTCAAGAAATTATCATAAGTCAGTTTCGTGGAGACAGTAAGAGTGATGTGAATAACAGGATCGATAGGGGTGGGAGGAGTGGGCTGAATTACCTCACTAGAAGCCATGAGTGCTTTGGATCAGTGATTTGGGAGAAAGGAAAGAAAATAGCAGTGCTCTGATACCATGAAAGCAATCAGAGAGAGAGTGAATCTTGTTATTTCATCTCTTCGGAAATGTTACAATGTGCTTGTTTACATAGACAAAGCTATTACATCTCAATCAATTGAGTAACTAACTAACAACCTTAACTACCTAAGCCTTTGACTGACTAATGCTGTCTTTGACTAACTACTTTCTGTTACATTCATAACTACGCCTAATACAGGCCGATAAGACCACTAGGCTGTGAGGATACTGGCAGGTACTTCTATTGCATATTCGGTCCATATTCGGGTATATTCGGGCAATATTCGGCCATATTCGGTCCATATTCGGACATATTTGGATTCTTATTCTCTATGCGAAAAAAGTCGGCCGAATAAATCATATGCGAAAAAATATATTTGGTCGAATATGCGGCCGAATATTTAAAATCGAATATTGGACAAAATACTCATTTTCTATTCGAATTCCAACCGAATACGAATATTCGGCCGAATAGACTGATTTTTAAAACACTGCCTTTCTTAAAGGACTTTAGAGCCGAGGTACTGTACAGTCTCAAATAAATTTGACATAGAAGTAAGAAATGTGAACATAAAATTTATGAGACAAGTATATATTATGAGAAATTAAGATCACCATGCATGGCGAATCATGTGTCTGGGTATGGGGCCCAGTACCCTTTCCATCATAGCCATGTGTTGCAAATACTCATGGCCCTTGAAAAAAGGTTCTCCCTAATAAAATTTTACACAATTAGAGAAAACACAAGCAATTTCTTATTTAAAGAACTCTTTTCTGTGAAGCATAACTCAAGAGTGTACAGCCGATACTCAATATATCGCAAGTATAAACCATCGAAGTCCTGCCGAAAATAATAGTTTAACTATTAAATTGGAAAATCATGTACTTCTTTCATTAAGTTAATTTTGTGCCACAGGGCCAAATTGATTGGATTTGTGAGAACTTTGTACAAATGTTCATTAAAGAACAATCAACCATGTTGTATGATGCTTTTATTTTTTAGGCCAAAGTAGCAAATGAGAATATCAAGATAGCTGTGAAGACACTTCCTGATCCCAATTTGGTAAGTTACTTCTTCTATTTTTTTTAAGTTGAGAATTTCTGATGCGTACCGTATCTGAAAAACAAAAAAAATATGGCTTTGCTTCAAAGACCGGAGTTTTGTGGGCAACTCATTCCAAGCCTGTCTTTTGCCAAATCTTGACAAAAACAACTTTACTTTGATAGCCATTGGAAAGGTAAACTTCAATGATTTACGACAACCACTAACCTATTTCTTATGCTCTGATCTTCGCTTTCGAACCCAAAAAAATTCAGCTCACAAGAAAAGGGAAACATACTGAACTGATGTCAAGCTGAAAGCAATCAGAGAGAGAGAGAGAGAGAGAGAGTCTTGTTATTTCATCTCTTCGGAAATGTTACATTGTGCTTGTTTATATTGACAAAGCTATTACATCTCAATCAATTGAGTAACTAACTAACAACCTTAACTACCTAAGCCCTAAGCGGCCGCTTCGTGTAGCGGTCCTTCACAATGCAAAACAAGGGGATAGAGAACAATGACCAAGATTTTGAATGATAAGGTGAGAACCATTACCAACTTGGAGCCTATCATGTCCATCATATGCATTGTAAGAGGTGAGGTTGTTCAAATCGGAAGTGACATGGTGAGTGGCACTGGAGTCGAGAAACCAATCACCACTTGGTTCGGATGCGGTTGTGTTGAGAAAAGCTTGAGGTGGAGAAGCATACGCATCATTGTCGAAACGGTACCAATATTCAAGCGCCTCGTGTCCTCTATTTCTACAGATTTGGCATTGAGGTCAGTCACCAGTCGGTTGCACTGCCCGAGAAGCACTAGAAGTAGGTCTGTTTGAGTAATTTGAAAATTTTTGGCCATGGGAAGCACTGGGCTGAGAACCAGGTGCACTGGTGCGAACTGGGCCTGTAGAGGAATAAGACACCCAAATTGCGGCTTGGAGTGGGAAGAAGCCCAGTCAAATTGTGAGGATTGTATCCCCAGCCTCGTCTTCCTCTACCACGACCCTGATTAGAGTAGAACACTGCTGGATCGACTGAATGAGAGGGCTGCAATGGATTCTTAGAGAGAAGAAGGGCCTCATGAGAGAGAAGAAACGCATGAAGGGTCAACTAAGGAAACCAGAACCGATCTGGTGGTGATGGCAACGACAAACGAGTTGAAGTCAGAACCAAGGCCACTCAAAATCGAACAGACCTGATCGGATTCAGGTACTAGTTTGCCAGCAACAGTCAACTGATCAGCAATCTTCTTTATCCCCTCAAAATAGACAGTGCATGACTGATTTTCGCGAGTTACTGTCTGAAGATATCACCTCAGCTCCATGATGCGCGCAATGGAGATGGCTGAGTAGATCTGATGTAACGAGGACCAGAGGGCACAAGAAGATTGACAGTGGACGTACTGACTAAGAACATCCTCAGTGATGGTGGTGCGCCGCCAACCTAACAAGAAGCGATCTTGCCTATGCCAAGCCTGAAAAGCCAGGTTAGGAGTGGATAAACTGGCTGAAATGATCTTCTCGTCAGGTGGAGAGACAGTGGAATCAAGAATCCACGAAAGACCAAAACCATCAAGAATCGGTTCAATCTGTGATCTCCATGTCAACAAATTCTCATGAGTTAGTTTCGTAGAGACAGGAAGAGTGATGTGAATAACAGGATAGATAGGGGTGGAAGGAGTGGGCTGAATTACCTCACTGGAAGCCATCAGTGCTTTGGATCAGTGATTTGGGAGAAAGGAAAGAAAATAGCAGTGCTCTGATACCATGAAAGCAATCAAAGAGAGAGAGAGAGAGAGAGAGAGAGAGAGAGAGAGTGAATCTTGTTATTTCATCTCTTCGGAAATGTTACAATGTGCTTGTTTACATAGACAAAGCTATTACATCTCAATCAATTGAGTAACTAACTAACAGCCTTAACTACCTAAGCCTTTGACTGACTAATGTTGTCTTTGACTAACTACTTTCTGTTACATTTATAACTTTGCCTAATACAGGCCGATAAGACCACTAGGCTGTGAGGATACTGGCAGGTACTTCTATTGCATATTCGGTCCATATTCGGTCCATATTTGGCCATATTCGGCCATATTCGGCCATATTCGGCCATATTCGGCCATATTCGGCCATATTCGGCCATATTCGGCCATATTCGGCCATATTCGGCCATATTCGGCCATATTCGGGCCATATTCGGTCCATATTTGGACATATTCTAATTCTTATTCTCTATGCGAAAAAAGTCGGCCGAATAAATCATATGCGAAAAAATATATTCGGCCGAATATTTAAAACCAAATATTGGACCGAATACTCATTTTCTATTCAGATTCCAACCGAATACGAATATTCGGCCGAATAGACTGATTTTTAAAACACTGCCTTTCTTAAAGGACTTCATAGCCGAGGTACTGTACAGTCTTCCTGATGACCCGGATGATTGGACACCCGAGTATTGCTTATCAACGAACTTTACCTATCGATCACATGATACACTTGTGCAAAAATACCCTCAGTGGGAATTAGGCTTTAAGTTGCATCCCTCTACTCTTGACAATGATGATCACTCGTTTCATGTGCCGGGTGTAGAGATGATAGAGGGGCGCACATGTCCTTGGGTATCGCCACCTCCTCATTTTGGGAGTTTTGAGGAGCAGACATCCATGGTGGATTGGATCCGCATTACCCTTCAGCGGGGGAGAAAGGCTTTAGAGGGTGCCGGTATTTACAAGGCAGTCTTTCTTTCTCTATTCTCATATGACTGGGATGTTGATTTCTTCAGAAGCTTGGTAGAAAGATGGAGCTATATTTCCAATACCGTCATTTTAGAGGATCGAGAGCTCACTATCACTTCTATTGATTTTAGTTGTTTATCAGGTTTGCCCATCTTTGGCATTCCTTATGATGAGTATATGTCGTCTGTCCAGGATTTGCTTCACATAGTGAGTGGGGGCTCGAGTTGTATTTTTATGGCTCTTAAGCGGGTGTTTCACATTTATTCAGAGCTTTCGTCTTCAGGAGCTGTGACCTTTGATAGGTGGATTAGGCACTTCACTGATCGAGTGCAGCATCATGATTCGAAGTTTGCTTCTCCTTTGAACCCCTTCGGTAATGGGAGGGAAGAGTTTCTCTGCTCGGGGGATGTCCTTAGTGCCCGGACTATTTTTTCTTTTGGAAGTGGATAATCTTTGATAGCCTTTTTAGCTTGGTGGCTAAGCTATGCCAGCCGGAGAGGGTTATCCGACCTAATACTTTCATTATGGCTAGCTTGTTGGCGACAGGACAGCAGGTTTCTTTAACCATTCCTGCGATTGCCAACATTTTCAGATGCATGCGGCTCCTTTTGACTTCTCGAGATGCTTCTTTTTGTGATAAGGTTATCCATTTCATTACATTCATGCTAATTAGATTTGTATCTTTAAGACTTTAATCAATGTATAACATGTTAACATTCCAACCACAGAAAATCCCTCACACTGTTGCGGTTTGTCTTATTATACATCACACATTTTACAACGCCTAAGTTCATTCTTCTCTTCTTTAAAACACACACTACTATCTGCTTTCGCCTCTTCATTTTTTCTTTTTCTTCTCGAGACCAAATGAATTGATCTGTCTCATCTCCCAACTTGTAATGGAGTAAGGTAATGCCATTTTTAAATCATCATCCCCAACAATATATATTTGTTTCTATAATGTTGAGCAGATTGGATTTGTCTATTCATATGTACATCTCCAAACTTGAAAAATTCATTTCCAAACCGAAGCATCAAGAGATCTATATATGAAAGCACCTCAGCGCAAGCCACTGTTAAACGTATATATACCACAAAGTATTACAATTTACTTAAATATTAACTAACTGTCTAAGTTGTATAGAGAAGCGGATGTAGAACATTAATAATTACCTCATTTCACTGTTGAAGTTGGTTCCAGAGACTGACTTGTGGATCCCAAAGGTCTGAGGCTGCTTTGCACCTCCAGCTTGTGTATTCAGAATATTTTTTTTATTTTGAACTGCTATTTACATCCAAATTTATGATTTTTGAGTGTACATAATAACTGTAAACTTTAGTCCAACTAAACCCCTCTTCACTTTGGTGATTCCACAGAGAATGAGTATTTTATTGTATTTGGATAAATCAAACTTGTCCAATTAATGACACACTAGCTTTATTCAACTTTTAGGGTACAACAAATGTCCCCTACCTACGTGAGTCATGAAGACTCTAGGATTGAACAACTTAGTCAGGTGCCCCCACTATTCTTCTAAAATTTTCATGGAGTTTTCCTCTGAATTATCTTTTTGTTCCTATCGCAAGTATCTGAACTCCGAGTTGATCCTTGAGACTTGAAAGTAGACTTGACTATCATCTTTAATCATGTCTACCTCAAAAGGCACATCACCCTTATCTCATTTTGCTAATACTTGCATGGTTGTATAAGTGGTAAATGCATTCTTATCTTACGTGGTTTGATTTGGGCTATTGTGTACCAATGTTGACCATTCATGGTCGATGTCTAGAAGTAGAGGTAGGATAATGACATCTCTTGGGTGTTTTGTTTTGTGGGATTTGGTGTATTTTATGGCATATTTGTTGTTTTATAGGCAGCATTGGGATTTGATGTGACTTAGGCTTTCTTGGGTTTATCAATCGCATTCTGACATTTTAGGGTTTGCTTGACACTAATCACTAGGTTTTGTTACACGGTACAGGGTTCCTTTTTGGAGGCATGATCCCATATCCAGTATCACATCTCTTCCGGGTAGTCGTCTTCCTGATGACCTGGATGATTGGACACCCGAGTATTGCTTATCAACGAACTTTACCTATCGATCACATGATAAACTTGTGCAAAAATACCCTAAGTGAGAATTAGGCTTTAAGTTGCATCCCTCTACTCTTGACAAGGCTGATCACTCGTTTCATGTGCCGGGTGTAGAGATGATAGAGGGGCGCACATGTCCTTGGGTATCGCCACCTCCTCATTTTAGGAGTTTTCAGGAGCAGACATCCATGGTGGATTGGATCCACATTACCCTTCAGCGGGGAAGAAAGGCTTTAGAGGGTGCCGATATTTACAAGGCAGTCTTTCTTTCTCTATTCTCATATGACTGGCATGTTGATTTCTTCAGGAGCTTAGTAGAAAGATAGTGCTATATTTCCAATACCGTCATTTTAGAGGATCGAGAGCTCACTATCACTTCCATTGATTTTAGTTTTTTATCAGGTTTGCCCATCTTTGGCATTCCTTATGATGAGTATATGCCGTCTGTCCAGGATTTGCTTCACATAGCGAGTTGGGGCTCGAGTTGTATTTTTATGGCTCTTAAGCGGGTGTTTCACATTTATTCAGAGCTTTCGTCTTCAGGAGCTGTGACCTTTGATAGGTGGATTAGGCACTTCACGGATCGAGTGCAGCATCATGATTCGAAGTTTGCTTCTCCTTTGAACCCCTTCGGTAATGGGAGGGAAGAGTTTCTCTACTCGAGGGATGTCCCTAGTGCCCGGAATATTTTTTCTTTTGGCAGTGGAGAATCTTTGATAGCCTTTTTAGCTTGGTGGCTATGCTATTTTGTGATTCCTAGCCAGGCAGAGAGAGTTATCCGACCTAGTACTTTCATTATGGCTGGCTTGTTGGCGACAAGACAACGGGTTTCTTTGACCATTCCTGTAATTGCCAACATTTTCATATTCATGCGGGTCCTTTCAGCGTCTCGAGATCCTTCTTTTTGTGACGAGGTTATCCCTTTTCATTATATTCATGGTTGGACACATCTGTACTAGATTGGTCTTTATTTGCCGGTGATGAGCCAACAGATGAGAAAAGAGCTTCCTCTTCTGGGTGACATTGCAAGTGCCAAAGCAAGTGCTTTATTTCCAAAATGGGCTCGTGAGCATTTTCGCTGTTGCACCAGATATTTGCACTCACCTTTAGAGCAGACAATTTTTATCTATTTCCCTCTCATATATGATACCCGAGTGAGGGATGTGG
>CAXKVJ010000071.1:0-32019 GCA_964058855.1 Carex pendula | reverse complement strand
CCTAATACCTGTTAAGTACTTCACCTGACTGGAACAACACAAACCTGGTACAGTACTATTCAAGAAAAAATATTTTCTGCTTCCTTAAATGAACCTAATTGGCAAATTATTTTCTAACAATTGAAATGACACTGAGAACTATTATGAACTTACGTAGCGTGCTGGCACCGGAGTCGGCTATTGTGTCGTGGAGCAATTTGCCAATTATATTTGTTGAATTGTTTTTTGCGTACCATGTGGTGTAATGATTTATACCAACAAAATCCAGTGATCCCTTAACCAATGCTGCCTCATCAGCTGAGAATTTCGGTAATCTATCCCCGACTCTTGTTCTCATTGAATTTGGATAATCACCGAAGAATAAAGGGTCCATAAACCTGTTATATAAAATGCAGTAGTTTTTTAACTTCTTCATTATTATCAAGTAAAAACTTTGAGTACTTTTTCTGACATTTTCTTTCTAGTCTTACTGACTGGTATAAGACCGTCATTTTCGTATCAGTAAGTTTTCATTTAGATAGAAAGGAAAGGAACAATTATCTCAAACCAACTTTTTTTCTAAACATTGGGACACAAGAAGAAAAACATATTAAGAAACTTACCAGCCAAATTGAAAATCTTGTGCTCTTTGCGTTGCTGCGATGTCTTTGGTAGAATTTGTCATCGGCACATACCACATAACATCAAATGCCATCCCAACAATTCCACCTTGTGCAGGCTATATTTTGAAGGCATGTGATAAACCGAAATAAAAAGTGTTATTCTATGCAAAAGCTAGATAAAAAGAGGTCTTTAGTCGAATTCCCCTTTTTAAAAAATGAGCTTACCAAATTGTTTAAATCACATGACACAAACGTGTCTTCCATAATATGCACCATTAGTACAATTAAGAATGTTCACCTCCAATTTCGATCCTTAATTTAGACTATACTTATCGATAAACTAGTCACCGCCAACACAAACTAATTTATTATTCTTGTATGTCAACTATACCATTTTGTTATGAAATATATCCATCAGAATAATTCTTTCCAAGCACCAAAGGTAGGATTTTAGTTCATAAACTTTATTTTTATTTTGAATAAAGAATGCCAGAAGTAAAACAAAATGCATGAAGTAAACATTACCTTGTATTTCCTTCTATATATGTCTGAGGTGGTGGCATGAGCCAGAAGGGTATTATGGGCAACAATATATGGCTCAGTTGCCGAGTTCCCTGATCTACAAAATAAATGGAGAAGAATAGAGCATCGACCGGGGGCTTGAAGCCCCACATCATAGCCTTGTATTGCAAATGTGTGCGGTTCGTTAAATGTTATCCAATGCTTCACCCGATCCCCAAATGCCTTGAAGCACGTCTCGGCGTAATTTGCAAAGTCATTGCTGCCATGCATGTTGTTATCACATCACATATTTTCATGTTTCCATGTTTCATGATGCAAATTTTGAGTATATTCAGTAAAAAAAAAAGTGTCAATTGTTCTAACTTTTAAAAAGTATGTCAAGTTAGAACATATAAAAGCAAACATGAAACTCACATAATTTGCCTATCTAGCCATCCATTGTATTTGTCTTCTAAGGCTTGAGGAAGGTCCCAGTGATAAATTGTTACATAAGGCTCTATCCCTATAATTATTTCTCATTCAAACATGACAATTAGATGAGAAAGGGGCAAAAATATAAAAAAATAACATTTTAACATTTAATCCTGCTTAGTACAATTTCAACCATACCTTTTGCAAGCAGCGCATTGATTAATTTGTTGTAGTGGTCGATTCCAGCTTGATTAATATCACCAGTACCATCTAGTGCGGCCAAAAGAGAGCAAAAAAACATCAATTTTATAAAAATTCTATGAGAGAAGTTCATCATAGATTCAACTAAGTTAAATGTGTACTATAAAATAAAAAATGTACTTGGATAAATTCGAGACCATGCAATGGAGAACCTATATGCATCCATTCCCATGTCTACCATAAGTTGTATATCCTCCTACAAAAATAGTTTAGTCAGATAGTGCAATAAAAATGTAAGCCCATAATGCATACATGCTAAATTTTCTTGGATCAAATCGTTTATTTACACCTCATTTATAATGGGTAATCTGGCCTTCATTTGATGCTTCATGGGCAACAAAATTAGGTTGACTATTTAGTTTAAACATAAAGATGAACTAGCCTATTAATATAATCCATCAATTAAATAATTTAATGTAACTTCCCGTAATAATTGTAGTTATCTTAGAAAAGAGAAGGGATCCACTCACACTTTTTTTTGGTGACACAAGATTACACTCTATATTTTCAAAATCCAAACAGTCGATCCAAACCGTTCAACATAATGGATATGTTAAAATGTCCTTGTAGATCAAATTTAATATTTTAAATTTTTTTTTTTTTACTATTTATTAAGATGGGTACAAAATTTCAATGGTCTGAAAACAACGATAAAAAAATATATATAAAATTTGATATGCAAGCACATTTAAATATATCCATCATGTTGAACGGTTTAGATCGACTGTTTGAAATTTGAAAAGTTTGAAAATGAAGTGTATAATTCGGTGTCACAAAAAAAGGATGTAATTGGATTCCTCCTCCTTAGAAAATTGTAATTATTTTATATATGAAGTTATAATTTTAATTATGTGCGCCTGGTTTTAGATTTCTGATAAACCAACATGTGTAAATTAACCTGGTATAAGTAATGATACAAGTTTAGTGAAGGCTAGCCATGAAGAAACGCATCAGGAAAATTTGAAAAACTAAATTATGATATGATATATATTTCAAATTGACGAGGGTTTAAATGTTACTATTTTTAAAACTTTAATAACTTCCAATTTAAAATTTAAATGTCAAATAAAATGGTAAGATTTGATTTATATTATTTTTATGCATATGTAAAAGATTTCAACTTTTTCTTAATTGTTATGAAGAGTTTACAAACATACATTGATGTGGATAATTTATGGACATTGATTTTTCAACTTATTGATTTATATAAAAAACAAAACTAAAAAGTGATAATTTTTTATGTACATAGAGAGAAAATACTACAGATCAAATCTAATAGTTTTATTTTAACAAATAAGTTTTAGAATTTTTTTATTGGAAAATTAAAATGAAGGAATACACACAAAAAATGGAGGCATAAAATCAATCTCTTTGAAGTTTGTTGTGGATATAAACGTTTTTAGGCTGTTTTAGATAAATTCACCTCAAAACGGTGGTACTGATCGACCGCCACATCAGCATTGCTGAAATCAACCACCTTCCCTACAAAAAAAGAGAGAAAATACTGGCAACAATTAATCCTACAATTTATATTTGAATACCAGAATATTCTTGAGAAGTATATAATACCAAAGGTATGTGCAAATTTGTCCCAGACAGTCAATCCTCTGCCATCAGTCTTCACTGCTCCTTCATACTGCAATTAATGCATTGCCATAAATGCAATGATTAATTATTATAACTTGTAAGGTTGAATGTTGTGCTGGGCCAATTGCTTTTTCTTTCTTTTATGTATTTGTTGATAAGAGCACTTAATGCGCATGATAATGTGGAAAACCTTATCATCTCACTATAGAAAAATTTAAGTGACGAGTTAATGCATTTTGGATCATCATATAGCATTGCCTAACAGAATTAGGGAATTCATATCTCCTAAACTCAAAATTTGAGTTTGAATCCGAATTATCAGATTGGAATTGAATCTGTATGAATATTAAAGGGCGACCGTGAATTTTAATTTAAGTTGCATTGATCTAAATTTGATCGGACAGTCTAGATTCAAATTAAATTTTTTTGAGTTACTTTGGAGGATCTAGATCGTCTGAGGAGTGGGGGTAGTCCAATGGACATCATAACAAATTCAGTTTAATTTTCAGTTAGAGTTTTCAATTTACATCATCATTCATACTCACTAAAACTTTACAAATCTTAAAGCTGTTTATACAATATTTGACACAAATCGAACTACTCAATCCAACATCAAATCGAATTTTGTTCCATGTCCATTAACAGCCCCCACTCCTGCTCCAAAACGTACAATCCCGAGACTAGGCACTAACTGAGAAACATTATTTTCATGAAAAAAACTGAGAAACATTATTATAAACATAAAACAATTAATATATCCCTCCATTCATAACGTGTTACTTTTTTTTTTTGTTTTTTGGAGTGAACTTTTATACCGTGAAAGTGTTACTCTATAAACATAAAAAGATGAGCAAAACTAGGGTGTGATGTCACCAGGAGAATTTGGTGAGCACAACTCAAAATATATATCGGATCGGTTTCAAACGACGAATTCCATGTACTCATGAGTGATATATGTACATGTAAATTTTTTAATGATTTGAATTTGTTATTTAAAGCTAATTTGATATATTTTTGAAGTTATACTCATCAAACTTTTTTAATGATATCGCACTCTAGTTTTGCTCTAAAAAAATTAATAATTTTTTAAACACATCCATTACATTGAGCTAAAAAAAAAATATAAAATATTTAACGCCGACACACTAGGCAGTAGAAGGCGCACTTTTCAAAAACGTTAAAATCTTTGGACCGCTTGAGATTTTAAGAGGCTTCCAAAAGCATCTTCTTCATGGTCATGAAAAAGAAAGAAAATTACAAGTGTGAAAAGGAATTTTAAGTGCTGGAAATGAAGTGATGCCAGTGGCCGCATGCCTTCGCTAAAGACAGAGCCTCGTGACATCCTGTCATTTTCCAGCACCAGTGCACCACAGTCCACAAGTCCCCAACTACAAGTCCACTTGATAAATCAAGCCGTTCGTTCCGATTGAGATCCATGTAAGCACGAATCTTGATGCAGATGATAGGCAGGATACGCGACGTGTTTTCAGAAGATTACGATGTTTAGCACTTTTGCACGTAGGCATTTATGCAACTTTTACAAATGTTGAATCGAGAATTCTGGAACAGACACATCACATGTGTTGATGTGCAGGTACTAAAAATAAGTCAAAACAGGAATTTGAGAGGCGGACAGGCGGTCGCAATAATTATTTAATTATAATAATTATTATATCGTCCTTGATACTATTGTTGTTTCATACGTTCTTTAGAATCAATAATCAATTAATACTTGGTTGTATTGTTACAAATTGAACCCAATTAGCCAATTAGTGCATGCATGTAATGGTAAAATATGTGAGAGGGAATGTACGTAATATAATTTTGGCAGCTACTGCCGAATTTTTTTTGTTTTTTGTTTTTTTGAAATCGGACAGAGGCTGCCAGAAGCTACTGCCAATTTTCCAAAAAAAGAAAGAAATAATGTACGTAATATATTTGATTATTCATTAATTAATAAAGATTTTCCAAATTCATTTTTGGTTGTGCAAGGTACGAAGGTTGCATAGTATCAGATTTTTAATTTTTTAATTAGGTAAAGGAATTGAGGAAACATCATGCATATATATATATATATAGGGATGGGCTACGCTACTCCATGTAAAATGAGTTGGTGCTCCACGTCGCCATATTTTTATTTTGAAAATTCAAACGACCGATTCGAACAGTTAGATGTGATCTCCATATTGAAATGTGCTTGGAGACCAAATTTTACATTTTTTGAAATTTTTTTACTATTTATTAAGCATATTTTAAAATTACTAATCTGATGGTTCAGAAAATTTTACTGTTCACAGCAAAACAGAAATTTTGAAAAATGCTTAATAAATAGTAAAAAAATTCCAAAAAATATAAAATTTGGTCTCCAAGCACATTTCAATATGGAGATCACATCTAACGGTTCGGATCGATCGTTTGAATTTTCAAAATGAAAATACGGCGTGGAGTACAAACACGTTTTACTCCATGGAGTAGCGTAGCCCATCCCTATATATATAATATAAGACAGTCATCGTATATGTGATATTAATTATATATTGAGCGAAAGAAATTATAAAGCATAGTTTGCCTTCTATTATATGTATTTTTTTCACCTTTATTTAATATATATATAATCCTTGGCCATAAAAAAGCTGGCATCTTAATATTTAAAAAGAATTTTCATTGCGGTTAATTTTACTTGTGTGCCCATATCGAACTGACATGCATATAAATTAACATTTTTTTCCATTGATCTTGCATTCTGTTGTTTTCCAAAATGATCATAATATAAAAAAATTAAACATGGGAGAAGAAAAAAACAAAAGTTGAAATGGAAGTAAAAATGAAATCACTTATATAAGAATAGAAAAAGCTTTTCTAACTTGCATTTTTAGAATTCTTTTAGTAAACATATTCATAATATTTCAATCTGTCAAAAATCCTTTTGAGATTTTTTTTTTGACATAAGGACTCCACTTTTTTTTTTGAAAAACTTAACACGCTTAACTGCGGAGTTCTGATGGGATCCGGTGCTTTAGTGCTGGTATGATCGCATCCTTTAATTAAGGACTCCACTAAATCCTTTAATTAACATGTAATATTACTTCAAAATAATATGAAACTTGCAAATGGACTATCATTTATTTTACAAAAGCATTGCTAAACAATATTACTACCTCATATTAAATGGTTAAAAAAGGGTCTATAATATTCAGAGAATAATTTCAGATACAGTACTAAAAACCTGGAATGAAGATGAAGCTGTTCCAAACACAAAGCCTTCAGGGAAACTTTTCCTGCTGAGGTCTGTACTCTGTGTTGAGCATCTGAGTATTGTACACAGTACTAGTAATACAGTAATGAGACTCCTTTTCAACTCCATTATTAGAGAGAGAGAGGAGGGAGAGGGATTGAGAGAAAGAGAAAGAGAAAGAGAGAGAGAGAGATGGAGGTTGATAGGTTGGTGTGGAACAAATCAAGAAATGAGGAGGGGTGTGGGGGAAAGGCAGTTTGAGAATGTATATATATAAATGATACAAATTTATTCCATACCAAAATATACCTCCTCATTATGTTTCCTAGGGACCGAAATATAAAAAAAATTCTTAGTTTGGTCAAATTTTATAAATTTTTTTCATCAAATAATTATTAAAAGTCCGAATATATATTAGAAAATAGAAAATGGAACAAGTAAAGAGATATTCATTAAGGTTGTGTTTCAGAAAAAGAGAGGGGAAGGGAGGAGATGTAAGAAGGCAGTGTAAAGAGTTAATCTTCTCTGAACTCTAATGTAGGAGTTAACATTATATGAATAGTTTGTATATGGAGTTTAACTCTTCTGTTTTTTTTTCCTTTTCGATCCCATCTTTCCTTTAAAATTTTATGTTATGAAACAAGTAAATATGATCTGGTTATAAGGGATTTGACTTAAAAATCGGAATAGTTTGTAAGCTCACTAAGTATATTGGCAAACTTAACTTTAAAATCTATCATATTGATTTCAAACGGCGAATTTTAATTGTTGAAAACGATATATTTCACAAGAGATGCGTTTATATATCAAATTTATAAATTTTCAAATTAATTTAGTATAAAATAAGTGGTAAAAAAATAATAAAAAATAAATATATTAAAATTAATTTATAAACTTTTTATTTTTATTTTCAAGTTTAATATAAAAAAGTAATGATGAAGTTAATAGCAAAAAAGAATAATGAAGAACATAATTTTGGATAGTAAATTTTTTTTGTCTCAATGGTCATATTGCAAAACGGAGTGAACGAGTGATGGGAGTCTGTTATATGGGAAAGAAGTGCAAGCTATGAGTTAGCAAACAAAACATACAACAGCAAAAATGTTGTGAAAATGATTTATGCTGCCATACGTGTTTTGCTAGGAGTACCATGAAATGTACCTAGCAAGTGGATTAAAGGGATGTATCTAATACTAGATTTAATATTTGGTACTTATTTAGATATTTACGTGGCAGCAATCAATGATAGTTGTTGGAGAACAATAATGCACAAAACACTATTATAGTCAAAGTTATACAAAATGAATCACTAATATATTAACATTTTATAATGTTATCTATTGTAAAACAAACAAATTTTTTGTTTAGATATGCTATTCTAATATCGTATCACTTTAAATTATCTCTTGCCAAAATATACTATGCGTGCTTCGTATAATATGAATGGTCTACATATACGATGTTCTAATGAATTATCATTTGTAATTTTTTTCAAAAGGTTCATGTATCATGATAGAATAAATAATTGTATGATTAACACAATATCCGATTAAATTTTTTTTCAACTCATTTAGCATGTATGGAAGAGTGATATGAACTCCAACTTAGTTCCGACCACAAAAAATAAAAATAAAAATAGAAGCATTAGAAAAGCTTTTGTTGCTGTATTGGGGAGGAGAGGGGAGATCAGGGAGATACCGTAAAGAGTTAATATCTTTTATATTTTGATTTAAAGGTTACAAAATTTCAATAATTTGTATACAAAACATCGTTAATCTTTTTTTTCTTCTTTTCCGCTCTTTTAGAAGCATAACTCAACTGGTGGTGGAAATCGTAATGGGATATAACTTTCTAATTTATTGATCCTACCTCTACCTTCTTTAGAAGCATAACTCAATTTCTGATCTGTTCGTTATATACTAATACGATTTTTAGAGAGACTCCTTGCATTACATAGTTGGATTGAATTAATTCAAACTCTGATTAGACGATCCAAATTAAAATTCAAACGGTAGATTACCTCAAAGAATCAAGGCTTTTGCTCTCTATACCATCAGTCAGTCCAGAAAGTCTCATTTAGACTTTACGACTTTTAGTTTTATACGACAAATTAAGTCATTTCTAAAACAGCAAAAAAAATTTACTAGATTAACAGTGTTAGCAATTATTATTCAAATTATAACATCTTATCATCGTTGCAATTAATTTTAATTTAGTTGTGGGTGTAGTTTAATAATTTGTAAGTTCTACATGATTGCAATTACAAGTTGACATTATAGACAAAATTCTTTGCAGTAGATGTGATGCAAAGAATGATTGAGTGCACTAAGGATTATATGGCAGCCCCAATTTCTAATTTGATAATGAATCCGATACTAGCGTTTCAATATGCAGATGATACTACAATTGTTGTTAGGGTTGATGGCACAATCATGATTACTCTCAAGTTGATTTTGCAGCTCTTTACAAGCATGTCGGGGCTGAGAATTAATTATGAGAAGAACTCTTTCCTGCTAATAAACCTATCAATACGGATAACAAGATGTATTTCACTCATTTTTGGATGCTCTCAAACTGATATGCCTATGTCCTATTTAGATATGCCTCTAACTTTAAAAAATCCAAGTTGTCAAGATTTTGTTCCGCTTTTAGAGAAGGTGCGTAAAAGAATAGATGGTTGGCATGGCAAGTTGCTATCGAAAGGGGGTAGGTTGCAGTTTATCAGATCAGTTCTGACAAGTATACCGGTTTATCTAATGACTTTATTTTTTCTTCCCAAGTGGGTCATTTACAGAATTGAGCAAATGTGCCAAAAAATTTTGTGGGAAAAAATGCAGGGGCAGCGGGGATTCACCTTATCAATTGAGAAGTGTTATGCTTTCCTAGGTCTCATGGTGGACTGGGTATTCCAAATCTCGCTTTGAGAAATATAGCGTTGCTTTTGAGATGGTGATGGAAAGTCTATTGTGAAAAAGACAATCTTTGGGCTGCAATTGTGTCAATTGTGAGAGGACTAAGTCATTCTTCTGAGGGTCCTGCGTTATGGAGGGCAAACAGATCATTTTTTGGAACCAATTAGTAAAAATAAAATCACTGTTTCACTTTTGTGCTCGGTGGGAGGTGGGTGATGGAAGGCCAGTGTCTTTCTGATTTGATTCATGGAATGGGTCGCCAATCAGAGCAATAAAAATGATGAACTGAAACCTTCGCTTCAATCAATCTCATTACGTGATATGATCACATGATGACCTAGAGCATTCCCATTTCCAGACCATGAAATACCGGAATTCACTGATCAAGTGGATCGACTAATATGGTGCTGGAGTCGAGATGGTATATATTCTTCTAACTCGGTATATAAGGTTATGGCAACAAGTGGATTGATTAGATGGAGATACATGGAGATTTGGCGCAGCTATGCACCTCCCAAGGTTAAATTCTTTACTTTTTTATGCCTCCATCAGAAACTATTAACCCATAATACCATGAGTACAAGAGGAATGAACTGTCAATTGGAGTGTGCAGTATGTCAAGATTATTTCCTGGAAACGACGTTCCATGTTCTATTCCAGTGCAGGTACGCATCTAGTGTTTGAAGTTGTATGGGGCTACTCATTTCTCATGCTGATTTATTGGCTGATACATGGGATAAATTATGGGTTGCATATAAAAGGGTGCTGAAAGAGGGGAAGAGGATTTGGATAACAAGGGTTATGCTGGTGTTGTGGAATATTTGGAAGCAAATGAATGATACTGTATTCAAAGGGAAGAAGGTGCATCTAGTGGTACTTGCAACTAGAATTCGAGCAGGGACGGAATCGTGGTTATCTAGTTGTAAGCGAGGTCGGGATATAGTGGCCTCTGTTGTGTAGGCTACTGAGATTTTTTTTTTTTCTTTCTGTAGGAGATTGTGTTTTGATGTATTAAGTAAATCTAATTGTAATTTGGTAGCTGCTAGCCTACTACCAAAGTTTCAAAAAAAAAAAGACATTATAGACAAATTGTTAATTTATTAATCTTGCAAAATTAATGATTGTGATTTATATATTTCCGATTACAATTGTTACACCAGCATTTACAATTATTTTGTGATTAAGATATAGAATTGTCTTGAATAACTAAAATTTTAAATTTAAATGTTGTGATTATGAGAAAAATTAAATGATATATTTTTTGACATATTATCACGACAGTATAATTTTAATTATTTAATGTGGTCAGATCGAGTTTTAAAATATATTTCTATAAAATTCATAACTCACATGTATATGGTGAATTAATTGACATACAATCAATATCTAACTACATAAAATTTACATTCGTTTGTTTTTCGAATTGGAAGAATTGATCGAATTAAACAGATTACTTGTCTACCCTATTGAATACTACTCAAAGAACCGAAATTTTTTTAGTTACCATTTTAAAACAATATTCTGAGTATCGATTAATATTGGAATGTTTTTCTATTTTTGGATCAAACTGGAATTTTGTTCAATACTCTGCTAACTTTGTACTTTTGTCGGTTCAAAAGAAAGTGTGTGTATTTGAAAGACTACCCAGAGAAAGTAGAATTCGTATCCTCTGAGATATCTCAAACTTTGCGTGACTTTATGGAAAATTCAAGCTCTGCACGAATCTCAAAGCACACATAATACTGACCCCCGAATAGGCACCGGATACGTCGGTAAGTTGAGATATCTCAGAGGATATGCACTCGAGAAAGTAGTCCCAGACGAGGAGGACTATTTTCCGGTTCTTTTGAGTTCCCACACCTGTGTGGAAATATGAAGTCAACGATATTTTTTTCTCCATACATGCCTGGATGCTGACTAATATTTTCTCCGTGAAATATGAACCCCAATGGAAATTTTTGCTCCTTGCATTTCAGAAAATATTACTTTTATTATTCATGTGGATCATCAGCGCCGCAAAATTTTGGATTGACACGGCCGACTACGGACAGTCCAGATTAACTCAAAACGGTGTCTATTCGGAGACCTGAATAGTGCAGCTGTGCAGGTGGCCAGTATTATTTGTGCTTTGATATTCGTGCTAAATTAAAAAAAGATACTGGGCTGTTTGTTTCCAATTTGCTGGAATGAGGTACCAGCTGCCGAAATTTTTATAAATGTCCAAATTTTTTTAATAAATTACGGAATTCACCCTCTTTTTTTATCAAAATTCGATTTCTACCTAATCCGGTTAACCACTAACCGGAAAAATAAAACTTTTTCGGATTTCCATCTCCCGGATTCTTTGAAACGGTCCGGTTAACGGTTAACCGGACATTTTTCATTTTTTCGGTTATTGGTTAACCGGATTTGGTCCGGTTAACGGTTTCCCAGAAATTTGGGATAAATCCGGTTATTGGTTAACCGGTTTTTGGTCCGGTTAACAGTGCACCGGAAATCGGATCAATTATTATAGTTCGGTTAACAGAATAGCGGAAATCTCAATCGCTCGGTTATATATAATCCGCAGATTTCAGTTTACTCTGACGAAGAATCAGAGTCTCTGACTTCTGCGAAGAATCAGAGTCTCTGACTTCTGCGAAGAATCAGAGTCTCTGACTTCTGCGAAGAAAGAGGTATGTTTATTTTTTATTAATTTTTAAAATATTTCTGTAACTAGATTTTTCATGCATTCAAATATTTTAATTAATTTGTACTAATTTTTGTAGCTGTATTTTTCAAAAATTGACATATTATCTCAATCGCTCGATTATATAATCCGCAGATTTCAGTTTACTCTGACGAAGAATCAGAGTCTCCGACTTCTGCAAAGAAAGAGGTATGTTTATTTTTTATTAATTTTTAAAATATTTCTGTAACTAGATTTTTCATGCATTCAAATATTTTAATTAATTTGTACTAATTTTTGTAGCTGTATTTTTCAAAAATTGACATATTTTTTTCCGACATTTTTAAAAATACCCAAAGAAAAAAACAAATTATTAAGAATAACAGGGTTGGAGTTGAAATTTTAAAAATGCCCAAACCGCCCCATTTTTTGGCGGTCAGGAATTAAAATTTCTAACCGCCCCATTTTTCAACAGTTCTGACATTCCTAAAACGTTGTAACGTTTTAAGTTGTTTCTGAGTTTGACCAAGTTGTTCCTTCCGCGTTTCTGTCAGGCTGAAAACGTTACAACAGTTTAACAAACGTTTACAACGTTTATTTCTTCAATTTTGAATTTAAATACAGCTGTACTTGACGTTCTGACATTTCTAAAACGTTACAACGTTTTTATACCGTTGAAACGTTTAAGGTTGATTCTATACAGCTGTGCTTCGGCAGTTCTGACATTCCTAAAACGTTGTAACGGTATAAAAAACGTTGTAACGTTTTAAGTTGTTTCTGAGTTTGACCAAGTTGTTCCTTCCGCGTTTCTGTCAGGCTGAAAACGTTACAACGGTCTAACAAACGTTACAACGTTTATTTCTTCAATTTTGAATTTAAATACAGCTGTACTTGAATTTCAATGACTTGTACTTAAATTTGTACATTTTTTTTAGTGAATTTTTTTTTTACATATAACAAAAGATTTAATTATTAAATTTGTCTTTACATATATATTTTTTAAAAACATCATAAAAATTACTCCTTCTTCGTACTTAATCATTCATATAAAAATAAATCAGTAAATTATTAGCTATCCATATTTTTTCTTTTAACTATCTATCTTTTTTAGCTATCTAGATTTTTTTGAAATTACGTTAATTTTTTTTTTTTAATTATAGATACGAAGCACACGATCACACTCAGACGGAGAGAAAGGAAGACACTCAGGCAAAGATAAAGGAAGAGAAAAAATAGAAAGGTCATTTTTTATTAATTTGTGAATTATTTAGTTTTAGAAATTATGTTACTTATTATTTAATTTGTTATAAATAATATTTTATTATTTTTTATCCAGGTGTGATTTTAAAATTGTAGTTTGTTATTCAGACGAATCAAAACAAAAAATGACCGTCATCTGTGTGAGAATTTTTGTTGGAGGAGAAATCCTGTACAATGATGACGGGATTTTTTACAGCACCCGACCTAAATACTCATTACCTATAACCATGGACCATAACTTTGATTATCTCCAAAATGAGATTTATAAACTGATTGGGTATACCGTTAGTGAAGCAAATATGAAAATCCAAGCCAGATTTAACATGTCTACCGATGGCCAACGTGACTATCAATTGGTACCAATAACAAACCAGCAATCGTTCGAAATGATTTTAGAAATTTTGGCGTCTTTTCCACAAAGGATCCCGGTTCTAGAGTTATTTGTAGAATTGGAACCGAACCATACCGATTTTAATTTCCAATCAAATATGAACAGTCAGATC
This sequence comes from Carex pendula, assembly GCA_964058855.1. Lineage (NCBI taxonomy): Eukaryota > Viridiplantae > Streptophyta > Magnoliopsida > Poales > Cyperaceae > Carex > Carex pendula. Next base: position 18,058 of record CAXKVJ010000071.1, on the reverse strand, counting down.
CCTGAAACTCAATCTCGACCCAGTACCAGTAGGAACCCTGAACCCATAACTCAATCCCGACCCAGTACCAGTCAGAATCCTGAACCCACAACTCGATCTCGATCCAGTACCAGTCGGGTTCGTAGACCAGTACCGATTCCAGATTTTGTACCACCTGTGGATGCGATTGATGATGACAGTTTGGAGAGCGGGGATGAGATGCTCTCAGATGAGTCATCAGGTTCTGACAATGACGTTAGAGCAATCAGACGGTCACAATCACAGTCCCGTGAATCACGTAACCCGATAACTGGTCGGGACGATATGAGACATCCAATTGATAGTTTCAATGACATATCCGATTTTCGGCCTGTGGATATTGATTTTTTCAGCAGCTCAACCAGAACATTCGATAATCCATTAGCCAAAGGCCAAGTGTTTGAGTCGAAAATGGCTCTAAGGGTAGCAATAAATGAGTTTCATATCCAAAATAATTATGAATGTTTGGTTTCTAAAAGCGAAACTAAACGTTTAACTATAAAGTGCAGAGATAATTTTTTGCAAATTCAAGTTATCCGCGAAGCTTAACGGCCTTTCAGGATCTTGGATTATTACCAAACAAGCAATGCCTCATGTATGCAAAGTACCGGTAACACGTGTTGATCATCGTCAGCTTACTGCAGAGATGATTGCCCTATCAATTGACGATGCAATTAGAAAGGATGTGTGCGCGACTATAAATCATATCCGTGATTTGGTGAAAAAAGAGTACAAAAATGTAACATCTAAGTACAACAAATTATGGCGAGGCCGTGAGCTTGCTATTGCAAATCTGTTTGGTAGTTGGGAGAACTCGTACAACTTGCTTATTCCACTTTTGGAAGCCATACAAAGAAATAATTCGGGAACCAAATACTATGTGACCTCGACCCCTATTGACGGAGAAACTGACAGGTATTTTAATCAAGCCGCATGGGCATATGGGCCTTGTATTGCAGCGCTGCCGTTCCTCAGACCAGTGATTAGTATCGATGCTTGTTTTATGTTGGGACGGTACCAAGGTAGGCTGCTAATGGTATGTATGTACGATGCCGAGAACCAATTACTTTAATTGACTTTTGCAATTGTGGAGAAAGAAAGCGCAGAAAACTGGGGGTTTTTTATGAAATGGTTGCGATTGGAAGTAATTGGAGATAATCATTTTTTTGTGTCATCTCGGATAGACATTTGGGGATTAAATCCGTGTTTCAGAGTTCACTTCTCGGATGGGATGAGACTATCGACCAATGTGTCCATCGGTATTGTTCTCAACATGTTGTCGAGAACCTCTTCAAGCACGTGGGGCGGAACAGAGATGTCAGTGATAGGTTCAAAATTGGAGTAAACAAATGCAAACCTAGGAGGTTGACAGAGATGTTTGAAGACTTCGAAGTTGGTTGTCCAGAGGCTATCGAGTACCTTAACAAGGTGGGTAAGAGGGACCCTAACGATGAAGACGAGCTACCATGTCCGGAGAAACTATATCAAACAATGGACGGAGGTCACCGATGGGGAATAATGACAACAAATGGGTCTGAGTCACTGAATGCCGTTTTCAAAATTAGTCGGCGCTTGTCGGTTGTAGCAATCGTGGATGACACGTTTTATAAGTTAAATAAATGGTTTTATGAACGACGGAACAAAGCTTTAATGAGACTTCAACGAGGTGAGTTGTGGTTCGAAAGGGTAAGTGAGTTATTGCAAAAGCGTATCAATAAATCTCTGAACATGACTGTGGTTCCTTACGGTAGATACATTGGGGTTTTTGAGGTCATGGTTAGGGGTGAAAAAATTCCTACAAGACGTAATCAGCCAAGACTTGAGTATACCCGTAGAGATTTCGGGTATAGAGTTGTTGTCAGGGATAACAATAAGGCTGAGTGTGAATGTCAGAAGCCCCAATTGACCGATATACCATGTTCTCATTTCATGGCAGTGGTCCGAGAAATAAAATATGATGAAAATTTATATGTCAGCCCCTTGTATAGTTCGTCGATACTGGAACAAACATGGAGTGCATGTTTCGAACCGAAAGGCAACCAAAATGAATGGCCTGAATACAACGGCCCCAAAATTAAACCTGAATACTTGTGCGGACCACACCATTTGTACACAAAAGATGCGCATGTATCAAGTGTTGGAGCGCCCCAGATAGGTTCCCAGTTTTTAGTTTGAGGCTCGGGCCGGTGAACTGGAAAGCGGGTCCACGACCAGTGCTGCAGAAGCATCACCGGACCATGCATAGATCCTCTCCTGGGCTCGGTAGCGATACATAGATGCCGATACAGATACACAAGAACTGCTCCACCCCAATTGTACTGTACCGGCTGGTCCAAATCCACAATTAGATCGAGATACCACAGCGGTATCCCGTCCCCGCCACTGTCCACGAACAAACTGGACGACATCAGGTCAAAGATATATGCACGGACATACCTAGCAAAATTCAATACAATGTGAGTACAAACGATTAATTTGCAAAACATACAACGTTACAAACAATTACAAACGTTAAAAACGATTATTGATAGGCTCAACCGTTACCAACGTTTTAGAAAACGTTCTAACGTTTTAATTAATTTTTTCTCTCAAAAATCCTGTTTTTGAGCAAGTTTGAGTCAGTGTTAAAATTGTTGTAACATTTTAGAAAACGTTCTAACGTTTTCATCGATTAACTGAGCTGTCAGGGAATTAAAACCTAAATCGCATTTTGAACTAAAACGTTGTAATGTTTCATAAAACGTTCTAACGTTTTAATTAATTTCTTCTCTCAAAAATCCTGTTTTTGAGCAAGTTTGAGTCAGTGTTAAAATCGTTGTAATATTTTATAAAACGTTCTAACGTTTTAGTTCAAATAGCTCAATTTTGAGCTGTTTGTAACGTTTTGCAGAAATCCGTTATCATCCCGCGTGTCAAATTTCTCTAAACTCTTCTATTTACTTTTAATTGCGATTATTTTCTGTTTTTAAGAGCAATTAGTGGTGCCTCAAATTCAACAATATATATATATATATAATATTTACCACTTCAGCATTTGATCGTCGCGATCTGCCGGTAGCGTCTTAAATCGTTCACGAAATTTAGATTTGAGAAAAGTCAACTCCATTGTTCTTGCATTTCCCTCAGGCCCCTGTTTTTTCATAAGATCACTCTGCTCATGCTCTTTGATCCCTAACAATTCGAAGAGCCGGCCTTTTGCAATCCTCCCGTTTGTACTCCCCGTCACTGGGACCCCCGTAATAGGCAAACCCCACAAACAACTCACGTCCTCTAACGTAATTGTAATTTATCAAATAAAAAATATAATTTTCTTCATTTGAATTGTCAGTAAATTATCACAAAGAAGATATTTATTTGAAGTAGTTTTGTAGTTAATACCTGTCATCTCTCCAAATGGAAGATGAAAGGTGTGCGTCTCAGGATGCCACCGCTCCACAAGTCCGTGTATCAGCGCTGCATCTATTTTTTTGTGAGACATGACTGCGATCTGGTATAAACCCAATCGAATCAAATATGGCGCGTATGCAGTTTGACAACAGTAGTGCTTCACGTTTATAACTTCCATTTTCTACATTACCGAAAATAAAAATTAGAAAAATTAAAACAAGATGATATTTCAGAAAAAAAAGTAAATGCTTACCTCATCAGAAGTGTGACACACCCTGTGACAGTTGTGCGATATCCACAACAGATCATTGAAATTATCCCACGCCATATCTACTTCCTCATTGAGTTCGTCTGCCATGCTACAAAATTAATTCAAAGTTAATTCATTGTTTTTGAAATTTTTAAACTAATGTAAACCATGTTTGCATTTTTGTAATTATTTCTAAATCAATTTAGATTATCTAAATTATTGTAAACCTATTCGGAACAATCTAAACAATATTCCAAATAATTCTAAACAATCTAAACAATATTCCAAATAATTCTAAAGAATCTAAACAATATTCCAAATAAATCTAAACAATATTTCAAATAATTCTAAACAATCTAAATAATATTTCAAATAATTCTAAACAATCTAAATAATATTCCAAATAATTCTAAACAATCTAAATAATATTTCAAATAATTCTAAACAATCTAATTAATATTATAAACAAATCTAATCAATATTATAAACTATTTTAATACTAAATAAAATAAAATAAAAACCTGATGCCGTTTGCGATCTGATCAAATGCCTCTCTCTTCTCTCTGCCTTTTTTCCTTCTCACGCAGCAGCTCCCCACCTCACGCAGCACAGCAGCCCCTATATACAAAATTTTCACCCCACGCGTCCACAGTAACCCCACGCGCCAACAATGCACACGCCACGCGTCCACGCCCCAGCGCTAACCCCCACTATCTTTCTGGTTAACAAATAACCGATTCTATGTCCGGTTAACCAATAACCGGATAAATTTCATTCTTCCGGTTAACCGTTAACCGGGTATTTTGTAAGGGTCCGGGAAATGAAAACCCGAAAATTTTGGACTTTTCCGGTTAGTGGTTAACCGGATTGGGTAGAAATCGAATTTTGATAAAAATGAGGGTAGATTCCGTAATTTATTAATTTTTTTGGACATTTATAAAAATTTCGGCCCCAGCTGGGTGATCCGAATTTCTAATCAAGGGGCAGTAATAAAATTTTATATAACGCGGTTTGATGTTCGATTTGGATTGTTTGATCTGATTTACGAAAAAAAATATAATTTTATTTTTTATATAATATAAAAATTTCAACGAGAATCCAACAATTTAGATCATATATATAACCGAATTTGATCTGATATCGTTAAATACTCCGCTCCCACTCTAGTATAATAAATTATATGGAGTATATTGCTAACGGATGCTAGCTTCACATTGTTTTATTGCATCCCATATTAATTTTGATATTAAGACGGAAATTATATTTAGTTGGTATTGTAGCTTTTTTTATCTTGATTTTTTGCAAATGTAAAATATAGTTAGTCAGATCTATGCCACTGAAAAGTTTGTGAATGCCGGAGGAACCGATCGAAAAAGTAACTTATACTTTATCTATAAAGTTATTGACAATATTGTTTTGACTTTATACAATATAGGCGACTCATATGTCTTTTTATTTTGATTTAATTGTATGAAATCAAAATAACTTTTGTTATAATTTTCTAGCTCATGCTATAAGAAAAATATAATATACACTTGCTAGATAAATTTGAAAGGTACAATAATACAAAATATCCCAGGAATCTTCCCTTCCCTCCCTTTGTTTATTGCATAGAAGTTTTTGGATACAATATTTTGTTATGAAAAAGAAAGCCTAAGGCTAGCAGTACAAATAACAGAGCCATAGTCTAAACATAGAAATACAATCTAGCAAATAACATAACTAAGGAAATACAATAAAGGAGAATCAATTGAGGCTGTCAACATTCCAAACACAGAGGACGGCTGATACCATGCCATCTGTGTAGATCTCGCAATACTCCCCCTCAAGCTGTACCGAAGAGTGCATCGGAGGTTAGCTTGCCTCTTATTCCTTCAAACATGCCCTTAGCCAATGCCTTAGTAAAAATATCAGCCAGTTGACTTGCACTGCGAATATGAGGAGTTTCAATAGTTTTATCCAAAATTTTCTCTCTTATGAAGTGGCAATCCACTTCGATGTGCTTAGTTCTTTCGTGAAACACCGGATTAGATGCTATTTGGATGGCCGCCTGATTGTCGCAGAATAGCTGTGTAGGTCTACCATCAAGACTGAACCCCAATTCATGAAGTAACAACCTTAGCCAAATGATTTCACTAGTTGCAGCGGCCATAGCACGATACTCTGCCTCCGCGCTGGATCTTGCTACTACCGTCTGTTTCTTGCTCTTCCATGTAACCAAGTTTCCTCCTACAAACATGCAGAAGCCCGTAGTAGATTTTCTGTCAATAGGATTGCCTGCCCAGTCAGCATCCGTATATGCCACTATGTCGGTTCGCCCATTATTTTTCATCAGAACACCTCTTCCTGGTGAAGCCTTCAAATATCTCAATAATTGATTAACTAACTCCATGTGACCTTTCAAGGGTTTCTGCATAAACTGACTCACATAACTGACAGCGTAAGATATATCTGGTCTAGTAATAGTAAGATAGATTAACTTACCTACAATTCGTTGAAAAACACCAACATCTTCAAGTGGCTTAGTATCATGAATGCTCTTGTTATTGTACTCCACTGGAACACTTGCAGGCTTGGCTCCCATCTTTCCAGTTTCTTTAAGTAGGTCCAACACATACTTTCTTTGGGACAAAAACAGACCTTTGGAGGAGCGAGCAATTTCAATGCCAAGAAAATATTTCAAACTACCGAGATCTTTGATATCAAACTCCTTGCCAAGGTGCAATTTGAGATTTTTAATCCCTGTTGAATCACTACCAGTAATTACTAGGTCATCCACATATATTAAAATAATCACAATACCTTGACTTGATGTCTTAGTGAACATGGAAGAGTCAGCTCCACTACGCTTAAATCCGATCCTGTTAAGTGCAGTACTTAGCTTGCCATACCATGCGCGAGGCGATTGTTTCAATCCGTATATAGCCTTTTTTAAACGGCATACTAGTCTGTTCTCACTTGATGTGTGCAGCCCAGGCGGCAAATCCATATACACCTCTTCCTCCAGTTCTCCATGGAGAAAAGCATTTCTCACATCCATTTGGAACAATGGCCAGTCACAGTTTGTGGCAATTGACATAACAGTGCGAACAGTATTCATTTTGGTTACAGGTGCGAATGTTTCTTTATAATCTATGCCGTAGGTTTGAGTATATCCTTTGGCAACTAGTCTCGCTTTATGTCTTTCTACTATACCGTCACTTTTGTATTTGGTCTTGTAAACCCAACGACACCCGACCGTTTTCTTTCCAATTGGTAATTCTACTAATTCCCAGGTTTTATTTCGGTTCAAGGCCTCAAGTTCCTCATTCATAGCATTAATCCATTGACTCTGTTTACTTGCTTGTTCAAAATTATTTGGTTCTGGATTTGTTTCAATCTCAGCTAGAAAGGTACAATAATTTGGTGATAATTTGTCATACCTTATGCAATTTTGAATCGGATATTGTGAGGTGTGATATGTGATGAAGTCCTGTAGCCGAACTGAGGGCCTGACAGTGCGACTAGATCTCCTAACCGTAGCTTCAGCTGGCCCATATTCAGCTTCGAGTTCTCTCTCCCCTGCAGGCCCGTCCTCTGCATCACTCGGCCCGTGCTCTGTTTCATTCTCCTCAAACCGTTCCTGATGTATCTCCTCTGATGTATCTCCCCTGCAGGCAGCATCTTCATCCGGACCGATCGGATTTGGGCTGACTGAAAAATCAATGTTCTCCCTTTGTCTCTCTTCTGTATAGTACATGTGTTCTTCATCAAACCGTACATCTCGGGACACAAATAAACGCCTTGACTTGGGACTGTAGCACTTATATCCCTTCTGCGTTGAGGAATACCCGACAAATATGCATTTTTCCGCATGATGATCTAACTTGCCTGCATTTTGAGAATGTACGAAACAGATACACCCGAAAACTCGTAAGTGAGAAATATCGGCCTTTCGATTATACAGAATCTCAAAAGGACTTTGAAAATTAAGTACTCGACTAGGTAGTCGGTTTATGAGATAACATCCTGCAAGTACAGCGTATGACCAGTAAGCCTTAGGCAAATTCGCGGAAAACAGTAACGCACGTGTTACCTCTAGCAAGTGACGATTTTTCCTTTCGGCTATGCCGTTTTGTTGGGGAGTACCGACGCAAGAGGTTTGATGTATTATACCTTTGCTACGAAGAAAAGTTTGAAAGTTGTGATTCATGTATTCTGTACCATTATCGGTTCTAAGGACCTTAATAGTGGTGTTGAATTGATTTTCAATCATGCTGCAAAAATCTTGAAAAATTGAGCATACTTCCCTTTTTGACTTAAGCAAGTATAGCCATGTGGCACGTGATTTGTCGTCAATAAACGTAACAAAGTACTTGAAACCCTCTTTAGACTCAATTGGTGCATTACCCCAGACATCAGAGTGAATTAATCCAAATAACTCATTAGATTTATTTAAATGTTCTGGAAATGGTAATCTATGAAGTTTTGCAAATTGACAAGGATCACAAGTCTTAACATTATTAAGAAAAGATAAATTTAAAATCTGGAGAATTTTATTGGAGGGGTGTCCTAGTCTCCTGTGCCAAAGCTCGACTGAAGAGACACCATCTTGTGTCACGGCTAATGCTGAGATATTCGGCTCAATCAGATATAATCCATCAACCATTCTTCCTTCACCAATCTTCTTCCCGGAAGTTCGGTCCTGGAACACTACTCTCTGAGGAGTAAAGAGGACATTACAATTCCATTGGTTAGTGCATTTGCTAATGGATAGTAAATTAGCCTTTAATTCTGGAACCACTGTAACATCAATTTCTTTTGAGAAAATTCGGGCTTTCCCTGATCCCTTGGTAGGTATTGAAAAATCATTTGCCACAGTAACATGAGAGTATGTATTTTTCGGTTCCCATTTGTTTAAAGCTTTATTTGTGGTGAACATATTATCAGTAGCACCTGAATCTACAATAATTTTGGAACAAGAAGTATTAGATAAAGCTACTTGATTACCGATATGCTTTACAGCATTTGAAGTCTCACCACCTGGACCAGCAAAGGAGGATTCAGAATTAGTAGCACATGTCTTCATTAGAAACTCAAGCTGTTTGGTCATCTGCTCGAGTTTGTGTTGAACATTGCTATCTTCGGACTTTGTTGCTAGATGGGCTTCATTGGATTTATTCCGGTTAGGCTTTAAGTGTGGGTAGAGAATCCAGCATTTGTCCTTGATATGGCCAGTACGGTTGCAATAATCACAGTATGCCCGATTGCCCTTTCCTTTGCTCCCTTTACTGTTATCTCCTGTTTTAGATGAGAAATGGGCAAAATTTTCAGAATTGTTCAAAGAGTTGTTTACCTTTGGATTTCTACCCATGACTTTCTTCCGTGTCTCTTCACTTTGTAGGATAGCGTACACAGTGTTGAGTGATGGAAGTTCAGGCCGCATCAGTATATCTCTCCTAGTCTCCTCGAACTCTGGTGTGAGGCTTGCCAAAAACCGAAAAACTCGGTCCTGTTCTTCTCTCTTGAGGTACTCGTTTACTGTTTCAGCAGGTGGTCGGTGGAGTCGCAGCTCCTCCCATAATTGCTTCATCTTCCCGAAATGTTCCATTACTGGTTGATCTGGTTCTTGGTTGAGAGTAACCAGTTTCTGCTGAATTTCGAATATACGAGACGAATTATTTGAATTCCCATACATTTCGTATAGTGAATCCCACATCTCCTTGGCAGAACTAGCAAAGGCAAATATCTCGTAGACTTTGGGTTCCATTGCATTGCAGAGCCAAGACATAACCCGCAGGTCATTGGCTACCCATTCATCCTGCTTATTGCCTGCGTCAGTCGGCCTTGTTGTTGTACCAGTAACATGCCCAAGCCTGGTTCTGCCTCCTAGCGCCAATCTCACGGCTTGTGCCCAGGTCAGGTAATTTTCACCATTTAACAGAAAATTGGTTAATGTTCCATTTGATTTTGAGTCAGCCATGAGGTTTTGGAGTTTAGAGAAATTGGTTTGGATATGGTGATGAAGAAAGGGGAATCTGATACCTGGAGGAAGGAATTACAAAAAAAAACAGGAAAGACTCAAGGTATTCAGATTACCTTCGGCATAGCCATCAGCAATCTGGTACCTTAATCAATTCCCGCTCTGATACCATAAAGAAATAAATAAAAGAGTAAAAGTGACGCAGCTCTCCCAGGAATCTTCCCTTCCCTCCCTTTGTTTATTGCATAGAAGTTTTTGGATACAATATTTTGTTATGAAAAAGAAAGCCTAAGGCTAGCAGTACAAATAACAGAGCCATAGTCTAAACATAGAAATACAATCTAGCAAATAACATAACTAAGGAAATACAATAAAGGAGAATCAATTGAGGCTGTCAACATTCCAAACACAGAGGACGGCTGATACCATGCCATTTGTGTAGATCTCGCAATAAATTGTATGAAATCAAAATAACTTTTGTTATAATTTTCTAGCTCATGCTATAAGAAAAATATAATATACACTTGCTAGATAAATTTGAAAGGTACAATAATAGAAAAAGAAAGATGGCTGGATAAGAAGTATACATTAAAAATATGAAAGGTATATGAGACCGTTTGGTTGACAATGATTGATGTAATCTGTACTACGCAAAAGTTTTTTAAGTTTCGGATAAAGATGAGCCAAACGTGAAAAGACCTGGGTAAGGAAAAGAGACAAAGAAAGTTAATATAATTGCTTCAAACAAGATACTTAAGCGTGCACGGTCAAGCGACTAGGAAAAAGTAAAACAATTTACCCAAGAAATGCCATTCTTGAACCTCTGTACAAATGCCAGTTTTACACATCGTGCCTGGATACATGTATTTCATCATCATATAAAAATCAAAAATTGAAACTACCCGTTTGAAGACTAGCCTGTCTGATGAAATGGCATTTCGGTTCCATATAAGAAATTGTGGATGGTTCTATATAAATCGGATCAAATTCAGTTTAATATTTGATCAGAACCGTTTGATTGCATCAAGATTTGTGCAGACTTTTAAGATTCATACTGATTAAGTGCGTACAAAATTGGACATGAATTAAATAGTTCTGATAATAAAATCAGATCAAATTTGAACTGATACGCATCAGACTGCTCCACCCCAGGATAAAAACTTTAGGTTGAGAGAAATTAGGATGAATTCAATGATATAGTTTGAATATCCGGAGAACTGTACCTAGTTGAATGCTAGCTGTAAAATAATGACAACCTGAGCTGTCTGAGTTACCATTCGACGGAGTTTGAAGTTGGGTTGCAAATGGATCGGATATTTTACAACCTTATTTGGATTTATATTTAACTTTTTGTAAATTTGAATATTTGAAAACATATAATTATTCGAATAGTTATTCATATCAATATATTTTTAATTTCAGATATTTGCCGGACGCGCTCCTCTTTGAATTTTTTTTATAAATCATAATTAAGAAAAAGATTTTTATCAAACCAATACAATTTTTTTTTTACAAAAATCATAAGAGCCGAAATGGCATTTCGGTCCTTTTCATCTGGGACCGAATTGGCATTTCGGTCCCATGTATTTTTTTTTTCTATTTTCTGGACCTCTGTTTCGGCTCAGTTTCATCCAGAAAACCCTAGTTTCGACCCGTAACAATTCCTGTTTCGGTCAGGAACCCCTAAGTTTCAGTGAGAAACCCTCAGTTTAGGATTTTCTGTTGCCGCGGGTCTAGAAAAATGTGAAATCACTAGGGAACGAAATGACATTTCGGTCCAAAAATAAATAAATTCGGGACCAAAATAATATTTCAGTTCTTATGATTTTTGTTAAAAAAAAAAGTAATCATGTTGGTTTGATAATTTTTTTTTTTAATTATGGTTTATAAAATAAATCCCTCGTCTTTCAGATGTACATTGCAAAACACTGAAGTCACATTCTACTGTTAAATATTAAAAAATAAGAATATTGTTATTATTTTTTCTTCACAAAGCAGAAATATACAAACATATATCAGGTTTACAATATTGTTAAGATCAAACCCAGCATGGAAAATACATAAATTGAAAAGAAACCAACCGTTTTGATACTTGTTCAAACTGTCAAAACTTATTTTACGCTTCCGAAGGTTAATTTTATGGCACAACTAATTGTCATAAAATGAAGTCAAGCACGCTCATTAGTCAAAATAAGTTGTCATCTAGAGCGTTGGGTGTTGTTCTAGTGAAAATAAATATTAAAAATAAAGTTACTTAACTATTTAATATTTATATATTTTTTTTGAAATTTAAATATCAAATTATTTTACATAGAGTATTATCTTTTTATCTTTGTTGCTAGACTAAATACTGGTTGTCAAATATCTTTCTAATTTTGTTTAATAATTTAGTGTTTAATTAGGTAATTAACTTTTAGAATGAGCATAAACAAATTTTTGTTAAAATTGATAGAGCAATGATCAAAATGCATATTATGTGGTTAAAACTATTATAATACGTACAATCACCCCCGAGTAGACAGTACGTAGTTACCTAATTTATATAATTCCTCATATTTCAGAGTATAGAAGAAAATTGATTACGATGTTATCAGTTTTGTCACGTTATGCACGTGTGTCGATTATGTGATATAACTTATTTTAATCATGTCATGTCATAGGTCAACATTATTTCTTAACTATATTTTTTAATACTTTTTATTATTGGATATATTTTGTTATTGTTTGAAATATTTCCTTATTATTTTCTTTGAACTAGCTTATATTTAAAAAAAAATCATTAAACGCGACGGCGTGACCAACGTGATCTGACTGTCCTTCATTATTTTAATCATATCTTATAAAAATAATTTTTTAACACGTGATGTAACATAATCAAGTGACATCGCGTTAGTTACATCACGTCACGTCATGTTATTTCTGAATCATCTTACCATTATAAAATTTACAAAAATACTGTCACCTTGTAACTAGATTCACCTTTCCATCCTACTAATTTATCTCTTATTTGGTCCATTTAAAAAAGTAGTACAGTTTTTCCGTGCAAAGTAATTTTTCGGTTCTCTACCGACTATGTATATATACAAACCTACCATTTGATATTTGTTTCATAAATTTTAGATTTTATACTTGTGATTTTAGTTAATAAATACGTAAAAGATATGTTTATTAAGTTGAGACTTCTTCTCATTGTTATGCAAGGTTATACTTATAACATATTTTAATTCTCTATTTATACTAGAAATATAACTACAAAATAATTAAATGAACATAACAAAATAACAAGAAAAATCATACCTAATAATTAGTATTATTCTAACATATCTTATTTATGAAAACAATATATACTATGGAATTTTCGAGCAAAAGATTGTAAACTTTCTAAATATTTCTCTTGAAAAAAAGTAAAATGTTTCCCGAAAATCATATTTTGAAAATTGGATCTAGAACATGGTGTGTGGTATGCTTTTTTCATCACAATATTGATAGAGAGAGAATAACTACATTAAATGAATAGAAAAAAAAAATCAAACTTATAATGAATAAATGAACATAGCAAATTTTTCTTTATTTATAAATGAAAAAGAAAAAAAAAGTTGTACAAAAATAGATATCCAAAACATCCCTAGAATTACGGCCAAATTGATATTACAAGAACAATTGACCTATTTATAATTTGTTATCGGGGTTCATGCCACTATAAAACAGTACTCACATCTAAAGAGGTGTTTAGTTCGCCCGATCATTTTCTGAAATAAAAGGATTTCATATAATGTAATTTATTTTAGAAAATATATTATTATCATATTCAGTGTTTTAAAATACGGTTTTGTTCATGCATGCGGAAGGCCACTGCATACCGCATATGTAGTATGCGGACGCATATGTGGATTTTCATGCGGATTTATATATGCGGATTTTAAAATAAAAATTCACGTATATATATATAGAGGAGGGTTCAAATGCACCCAAATTTTTGTGCACCCAAATACACCCTATCTTTCATATCTTTTATCTCCGTTTTTAAAGTCAAAACAGTTAATCCAAACCGTTAGATGCGATCTATATATTAAAATGTGCTTGGAGATCAAATTTTACATTTTTCTGAATTTTTTTACTATTTATTAAGCCACTTTGAAAATCGCTGATCCAACGGTGGCTGTTGATTTTACATGGCCACATGGGAGGACCGCATGGCCGCATTTTTAATCCGCATATGCATTTTTTTATTCCGCATAGCCGCATATTCGGACCGCATATGCGGCCGCATGGAATGACTGCATGACCGTTCTGAGCGCGGTTGCCGATCGCATATGCATATGCGGCCCATGCGACTGCATTTTAAAACACTGATCATATTTGATTCATACATGAGCTTTAACATTCCAAAAAAAAAAAATTATATTTAAAGATGCGAGACGGTGATTCGTATCATCAACGAGACATATGACATACAATATTCAAACTCAAAAATTGAGGTAACTTGGGGGATATGAATTCATCTTTCTTCTGAGGTAGCATAATATTTCTGTTTAGATCCGGACCGTCCGATCAAAATTCAGGCCTATCCGGCCTTGGTGGAATGCACAGCCTCTTTAATATACGGTCCTAACATAAATCTTCTCCGGTAATCGGTAGAAGGCGCAATTGCTATTCTTTGCGGAGCTTTTAGCTGCGGAGTTGTGTGGAGCTTTTAATCTGGTCCGTTCATTTTGATCGGACGGATCAGATCAGATCTCAAAATTTAGACTCCTTTTAATCTAGTCCGTCCGATCAAAAAGAACGGACCAGATTAAAAGCTCCGCAGAGGATACGCTCCCGAAGGCAGGCATTCGCTTATTTCTGATCTCTTCTCTCCTCTATGGCAAGGTGTCCGTCTGACCATGATATATGCAAAATGCAATATATTGCTTCTTATCCAAGAACAGAAGGCAACTAAATTGGTCTATTCCTCTGATGATTTTTCAAAGCGAAATTTAGATATATACCCATCATAACTTGGTACGCGCCGCTATCTCCCGATTTTTCTCATCTGGTGCAGTGCTCAGCCAAAACCTTGACTACTCGAGTGGTGAAGAGAAACAGAGCTTTGTTCCTCTCCAAAAGTTTTGCTCCTTGGTTTCCACTCAAGTCAGCAATAATTTATGCAATTTAAGAACAAACCCTTCTGTTGCAGTTGCCTATTTTAAAGACTGTGAAAACCATGGATGTTGCCATGACATATCCACTTACACTGCCATAATATATATCCTCTTCAATTCAAACCAAAAATCAAGCCTAGTCTCATTATTTTCCAATCTCATCTCATTAAACACCAATTCGGCTCTCCAATTTTCATCCCTCTTCTTTCCCCTTCTTCAATAAGTGAGTATAAGTGGAGGGCCAGGTTTGGTTTCTTTCACTCTAGATGCCCTTTTGGAGGCATACTGCACATGTAAAAGAGCCCCACAAGAAGCTGCTAATGTTTTTGTTCGTTTAGGTAAGCAAGGGTTTTTCCCAACTGTCAGGTCTTGCAATTTTCTCTTTGAGTTTCATCGCTGATGATGGCGATGTAGGAACCCTGAATAGTCTTTTTGAGCACATGGGAGAATTCGGCATAAACCCAGACAGTTATTCCTTCACAATACTGATAAAATCCTTTATAGATGCTGAACAATACTGTAAGGCAGTTCAGGTTGCATGGTTCAGATCAAGCCCGACATCTCTCAGGCTGAATGGGCAAGTATTGAGTCATGGTAGATCTGGACTGTCCGATATATTGCAATAATTACATCAGCGAGACAACGATTTCAATTAATTTGCCATTAGGATGTACGTGATATTTTGCACTGCTAGTTTTCAAACATTAATCCAAACATATACATTTTATAGACTATATATATAACAAAATAAGTTAAACAAACCATAATCAATATATAACATTACCTTTTATTTAATACATGATAACAAATGAAGCCAAACCTTGGTTACCCACAGAGTAATTAGCCTACAGTGACAACTCATAATTAAGTTCAACTACTCAAAAGATAATTGATTCTGAACTTTTGAGGATGTACAATTGTTCTTACATCACACACAGACAGAACTCTGAACATCGGGCAACGGAACTCGCAAGACTGGTACTAAGGACAAAGGTTTTTTCCTACGACAAACTGCACCAAGCTCCTCTCTCATGTCCACATCGTTTGGATTGACACCGTATGGTAGTTTCCAATCAAAATGCAACAAAAGCCTAGAGAGAGCTATCTGAAGGACTGCCATACCAAAATCCATACCGGCGCATCTTCTTCGACCTGCTCCAAACGGTATGAATTCAAAATTTTTTCCCTTGAGATCAGTCCTAGAACCTTCAAACCTCTCTGGTATGAACTCCTCGGCATGACTCCAGTACTCAGGATCTCTTCCTAGAGCCCATGCATTGATTAGCACTAGGGCTCCAGACGGGATCGAGTAGCCAAGTAGTTGACATGTCTCCTTGCATTTCCGCGGTATCAATAGGGGCAGAGGTGGATGCAATCTCAGAGTTTCTTTGATAACTAGTTTCAGATAGTTGAGTTTCATGAGGTCATCCTCATCAAAGTCAACCTTTTCAATTGCAACATGCCTTATTTCTGCTTGTACCTTAGCCAATATCTTTGGATGCTTAATTAATTCTGTCATTGCCCATTCTATTGTAGTTGTTGTAGTGTCCGTTCCTCCAGCAAACATGTCCTAAATAAGCAGAATAACAAAGGGATAAAGTGGATTTACCAATTTTAGCACAAAATATAGAAGTTCAATTATATTGTTATTAACTGAAATACCTATGTATTATCAGAAGTATGTTTTACAAATGTTCTTGTATCAATCCCAATTGCAATTGCTTCAAGTATTATGTTGACTATTGCTGAATTCATCTCTTTCTTTTTGTTATCCTTTCTTTCTTCTTAAAGGTGTAAACTTGCACAAAATTACAATTTAAATAAATTGTATTGGAAAACTAAAGGGTTCATTTCTATTTGATTATATATATCTTAGTTTGTTTTTAAAATATTAGGCCAAAGGCATTCAGAAAACTATAAAATAATACAGATAATTAATTACCCACGATTTGAAAGTTTGTGAATAATATAGAATTACATATATCAGATAAAATATTGGCGTACTCGTGTTTTGTTCCTCTCTCATTTGAATTCACATAAAAGTATAGCTCTCATGAACTTACGAGGACAGCAGCTTTTACGCTATCAAATGTGATGGGCACCGCGATATTATTATTTTCCATTGCCTTGATAAGAACGTCAACCAAATCGTATTCAATTTTCTCATCTCTGTCTTTATGATGTTGCTTCTGTTTTTCCAAATGCTCTTCTATCGTCTCCTCCATTATTGAATCCAGAATCCTACATAATTTGTCGACATTTGGATGTTAGCCAAGGAAAAATGCTTACAAATTCTTTTAACAATCTTTTTTGCTAACTCAAAGTCACACACAATTACAAACACACTTGCATTAGTAATCAATTACCTGTAGGTTTGTAAATATTTTGTTCTCATCTTCACGTCCAACCAGTTTAGCGAAGGGAACAGATCGGATGGACTAACCCAAGAAGTTTGATCGATTATCTCCTTCAGAGTTTTCAAGAACATCTCTTGCCTTTTACATTTACCCCCGAATGTGGCACGAGCGACAATGTTGTTTGCAACCTCACTTATCTTTTCAACCAACTCGACAGGTGATTTATCAGAAAAGGTGGAGAGCCATCTCAACATAGAATGGACCTCTTCATGCCGAATTGAAGAGAGAGATTTGACCTGCTTTGAGGAGAGGAGCTCATTGACACAGATTCGGCGCAGCCGACGCCAGTAAGGACCATTTGAGAAGACAATGTCACAGCAATTGTTACACATTTTTGCGGCAGCCAACATAGGGCGGTCTGAAAAATTTGCATCTTGTATTTTCATCACCTGAACACATACATACATATCCATTTAGGTGGTAATCGTAGTAAGGAACTAAATATCTTATTTTAGTGTACCAGCATTTATTTGACGACTACATCTGCAATCCAGCCCCATTAATTATGATTTTAGTATAAAATCTAAAAGTGATAGAGGTTTTCAAAATTTTTTGAAGAATAATTGTCATGCACATTGGATTATTTAAAAATCTTGCAAAGCAATATTTCAGATTGCCAATTACCAAGGAATACTACATATATTACCGAAACAGGTGTTGCAATCAATTTTTTTTGTATATAATTGAATTAGTTGACTGCATATTGAATACAGATTTATATCGCACTATTTGGTAAGAATTTTATGTTAATTCAATTGTAGGATACCTCTTGTGCCGCTTCTCTTGATGTAATGACGACAAGGTCCGTTTGACCAGTACGAAGTAGCATGACAGGGCCGTGTGACCGGGCAAGGTCACGCAGGGCATGGTGGGGCAATTGAGC
>CAXKVJ010000070.1:0-23683 GCA_964058855.1 Carex pendula | reverse complement strand
TAGCAGACTTGAAGTGCTTTTTGTGTTCCAAGAAAGCGAAGGTTGGTGGCACAAAAGAGGAACTTCTCCGCAGAGTAACCGGTTTTCTTGATTAATTTCATCATTAAGCTTTTCCATGCGTAACAAATTCTTATGAATATATTGTTCTGCTAGTAATCTCTCCTTTTTTTTGTTTTGAATTATATATTTTTTTTTTGGTAACTCAAAAGTTCAGATTGAGAAAACTTATATGATTATACAGAAATTACATGAAATGGGAAGAACCGAAGCAATTATGTAGTTCCTCTTAAGTAACAATTGAGGATCAACGGTGTTGGGGCGATTCCTTTAGAATTCCAGGAATCTAGAGGAACCGCAACAATGCTACAGTTTTTACCATTTCATCAAAATTTTGTCAATAGCCTAGATGCACTTGGAACTGATGAGATTGGAAATTTTTGCTATAGTTTTTCTGTATAATTTTGGTATAGTTTTTTTCTTGTACATTTTTGGATTAGAGAGAAATAAACGAAAGAACAAGAAAAAAGTTATTATTCATTCATTATATTTTAGGGGACGGAGTAACATTCGTATATAACTAATTCGGTAGCCTCGGACATCTCCGGTTTGATTTAACGCCTCCATTGCCACTTGACCTCCTTTTCATTCTAAAACAAGCATAGCATAGAACCCGGTTGATTGTCACGATATTTTTGTTTGTATATTGGTTTTAGATAAAAAGCTGGGCCGTCTTAGTTACGGATCATTGGCCCGTCACCTAATTACATTTGAACGATGAACTTGAAAAAAGCAAAATGAAATTTCTACCCACTTTTGATTCCTCAATAAATTGAGGTGTTATTCCGAAACGAGTATGGAAGTTGAAATTAGTTTGGAATGACTTCCAACAAAAAGATTCAAATTAGTTTGGAATGACTTTCAACAAAAAGATTATATGTTCCTAACTCTATCTGTAAGTATCAGCTATGAAATCTTTTCCTTTGTTTCTCTCTCTAACGAGTTTTAATAAGATAATAAATTATGTAAATGAGGAGGGTTCAAATGCCTCCATTTTTTGTGACTCCACCATACCTCAATTTTTAAAAACTTTAATAATTCAAAATTTAAAACTTAAAATTCAAAATAAAACCGTTAGATATGATCTACATCATTTTATGTATGCACGTGTAAAAAATTATGACATTTCAATTTTATTTTGATTGTCATCAAGAACTTGTAAAAAACGTATTAATGTGGATGATTTCTAGACGTTGAATTTTGGACTTATTGATTCACATAAAAACAAAATTGAAATGTGATAATTTTTTATAAGCACATAGAGAAAATAACATAAATCACATCTAATGGTTTTATTTTGAAGTTTAAGTTTTAAATTTTGAATTATTAAAGTTTTAAAAAAATAGAGACACAAAAAATAAAGACATTTGAACCTCTCTATGTAAATTGTAGTATTCTTCGTTTGTCTCTGTGTTTTCCTTCTCTTCACTCAAGAGGAAACCCAAGATTCATTCTTTACATTTCTTTTCTTGTATTATCTCCCCAATATAAAACCACATATTTAGAACAAAGAACACCCATTACGGAAAGGGGAGAAAAACAATAAGAGATGGAAAATACAATAACACATTTCACCCATCCAGAGCACCAACTACTCCTTCTCTCCAAGCCAAAAAATTTCTGGTGTGATCTCTGTAAAACATTTGGCACCGGCTTGCGCTACCGGTGCGATGAATGTGATTTCGACCTGCATGAAAGTTGCACCACCTATCCTGAGACTCTCTCCTTCTTTGCCCACCCGTGGCACACTCTTGTACTGACAGATCACTCGGCCTCAACCGGTGATCACTCTATATGCTGTGACCTTTGTTGTGAGCCCCTCAAGGGGTTCTACTACAAATGCATACCTTGCGGCTTCAACCTCCACCCAAGCTGTTCCCTTTCCCCGAAGATTGTTCGCACTAGGTTTCATCCGGATCACTTCCTCACACTCGTGCCGACTACTGGCAGCTGCTCTGCTTGTAACAAGAATTTGACGGTTTGGACATACCGATGCGGCATGTGTTCTGTGAACCTCCACTATAAATGTTTGTTTAGCTCCTCTGGCAAGGAAGATGGTTCTATAGCTGATGATGGTATTGAAGCAAGCAGGAAGACACAGAAGCCAGCTATGGTCTCTAGAAAGTAAGAGTGCAGGACAATGATAGGCAAAGTTGTTTTTATAAAATTCTAAAATGCATATTTATCGGTATTAGGATTAAAAAATATGCTTAAGAATGTTGGAGGAAAAAATTCATAAATATGAATAGTAAATAAATTAAATTGAAATAATAATATTACTCAGATCGTAATATTGCTTTCACCAAGATAATTCAAAGCTGTTATTTCTTAGTCATGAGCATGAACGCGATGGTAATTCTGTGATATTCAGCAACTTATCGAATAGCAATAATTGTAATATATAATTTGGAAATATATAATAATATAGATCAATGAATTTGCAGATATGTAACAGAATTATTAATTTTTTTTAGAATGTATATTAAAATGTGAAATATATAAATAATTATTAATTTGGAAATATATTAAAATGTACTTGGACACCAAATTTTATATTTGTTAGAATGTTTTTACTATTTATACAAGAAAAGGATTATGCAAAGAATGTTAAAAATTTATTTATAAAACATATAAATATTTATACAAGCTTTCGTGGAGATGCCACATGTCGACATACACACAGAAGATCCAGGGAAAACCAGTGAAAATAATGGTAACATTGTTAATTCTGGTGTGGTGAATCAAGTTGCTACTGAAGTACTGATAGGATGTGGCATCATGAATCGAAACAACGAAAAGGGCCACAGAAAATCCGTGCTATGGGGAATCAAGTTGGAGTGCGTTATGCGTATCCTCTTGCGTAACCGACGTGTCCGGTGCCTATTCGGGAGAGACGGGGGGGGGGGTATTATTTGAGTTTTGAGATTCGTGCAGAGCGTATTGTAACGGTTGAGATTTTCCGAAAAGTCACGCAAAATTTGAGATATCTCAGAGGATGCGAATTCATCAAGTTGCTACTGAAGTACGAGTGCGTATCCTCTGAGATATCTCATATGTTGCGTGACCGACGTGTTCGGTGGTTATTCGGGGATAGCGCAGGGGGCCGTATTCGTGTAGAATGTATTTTTTTTGGGGTTTATTTTCTATTGTTCCTCTGACATAGTGTAAATTTGTTATTTGAGCAAAACCGCTGATAATAACTACTTAAATAATATGAATCCGATTCAAAACTAATTAATTTAGTAGATCTGGTTTAGGTTTAGGTATGTTATATTTTTTTTATATTTAGATAATTATCGAGTTCAGATTTTATTGGGCTAATTAATTTCAAATTCAGTATAATCTTGAATTTTTAATGATTATATGAATTAGATCATGCGGATTTGAATTTTATCAGATATCTGACTGATTTTTTTTTTGTCTCAAATCTGACTGATTTGATATATATGAGTTGAATCAGGTGCTGATTTGTTTTCAATTTCAATTTTAGTGAGTTACATGTGATTTATGTGTTAGCCTCAGAGATAAACAGAGCAGGTCAGATTATGCTTGAATCAGATTCATATTATTTTAGTTATTATTGGCAGTTTTGCTCAAAGAACAAATTTACAGCATTACATAAAAACAATAGAAAATGAACAGTTTTAGATGGGATGGTCTATCCTCTCCAGGATTTTTTTTTTTTTTTTTTTTTAAATTAGCGAGGTTGTGTTGTTAGGAACAAAAATTAGCCGGACGTGATGTAAATCGTCATGGTCTTCCTATATTTCGAGATTTCACGAAATTTTAACTCTATTTCGATATTTTTTTCCCTATTAATACAAAAGTTGGAAATTTTCAATCAAGACATACATGAATATATAGGAATCACAACTTTGCAACACTTCCTACCATTTCATAAAAATGTTTGTCACAGCCTAAGATGCACTTGTGACTGAAGATTGGAAAATTTGCTATTTTTTATATATTTTTAGTATAATTTCTTTTGTATGTTTTATGATAAGAGAGAAATAAAATAAATAACAAAAGAGTTTTTATTACATTCATTATTTTTAACAATTAATGATGAGGAACATTCCAATATATATAACTAATTTGTCAGCCTCTGACATCTCCATTTTGATTAACGCCTCCATTACTAATTTACTATTGACCTCCTTTTCAATATAAAACATGCAAACACATAGCAAGATTTTGAATTTGAGGTCGTCTCTACTGAGTCCTTTTGTTTGTATATTGTTTTTCTTCGGACGACCTAATAGACATGGAACACCGCACTTATGGGCTGATATGAGTTGAAGCAGCTTTACGATAAAACTTTGGGCCGCCTTAGTTACGGGTCATTGGCCCGTCACCTATTTAAATTACACAATGGTATCTTTATGTTTTGTTTCACTCTCTAACCAGGTTTAATAAGATATTTGTTTCTATAAATTGCAGTATTAATTTTGTCTCTGTCCTTTCCTTCTTTTTCTTTTTTTCTCAAGTTCCCCTGGAGAGCAAACCCAAGATACATTCTTTGCATTTCTTTTCTAATATTATCTCCCACAATATAACACCATATATTAGAACAAAAAACAGCCGCAACAAAAGAGGGAGAAGATCGAACAATAAGCGATGGCAAATAGAATAATGCATTTCATCCATCCAGAGCACCACCTAGTCCTCACCTACAAGCCAGAAAGTTTCTGTTGTGATCTCTGCAAAACATCTGGCACTGGGATCCGCTTACGGTGCGACACATGTAATTTCGACCTGCATGAGAGTTGCGTCTCCTATCCCAAGACTCTCTCCTTCTTCTTTGCCCACCCATGGCACACTCTGGTACTGGAAGATCACTCAGCCTCAACCGTTGGTCCTACTGTATGCTGTGACTTTTGTTGTGAGCCCCTCAAGGGGTTCTACTACAAATGCATACCTTGCGGCTTCAACCTCCACCCAAGCTGTTCCCTTTCCCCAAAGATTGTTCGCACTAGGTTTCACCCGGATCACTTCCTCACACTTGTGCCGACTACTGGCAGCTGCTCTGCTTGTAACAAGAATTTGACGGTCTGGACATACCGATGCGGCATTTGTTCCGTGAGCCTTCATTATAAATGTTTGTTTACCTCCACTGGCAAGGAAGATGCGGATGATGGTGCCGAGGAAAGCAAGAAGACACAGAAGCAAGCTAAAAAGTAGGAGTGCAGGGCAGTGAGAGGCAAAGTTGTTTTTACAAAATTTCAAAATTCTTGTTTACATATTGCAAGTATGCCAAAACATACATGGTGACATCGTGCCAAGATTAGTTCTTTTCTTTTATTTCTAAACTGCATACTTTAATGGGAATCATTTTATGTTGAGTCTTTGTTTTGTTTGTTATGGATTCTGTAAATTGCTCTGATTTCAGTTAGTTCTATGTTTCATCTTGGTGTAAAATCATGAAATTTAAGTCATCTTTTGGCTTAATTAGGGTAGGTCTGTTCTTTTCGTTTTCTTCTAAATAGCATACTTCAATGGGAATCATTTTATGTTGAATTTTTTTTGTTGTTATTGTGGATTCTGTAATTGCTCTGATTCCAATTAGTTCTATGTTTCATCTTGGTGTAAAATCATGGAATTTTAATTTTTAAGTTATCTTTTGGCTTAATTAGCATAGGTCTGTTCTTTTCTTTTTCTTCTAAATTGCATACTTCAATGGGAATCATTTTATGTTGAATCTTTTTTGTTGTTGTTGTGGATTATGTAAATTGCTCTGTTATCAATTAGCTCTATGTTTCATCTTCGTGCAAAATTGTGGAATTTTAAGTGATCTTTCGGCTCAATTAGCATACTGTACATCTTATTACGACCCTCCTTTACATGGCAGGACATCACAGTCTCAATATCCCGCACAACATAACAACTTAGCAATTATATGAAAAAATATATATATTTAATGTGGTGCAGTATGAGGAATTGTTTCCATCATATTTTGTTACGTCATATCCTTCGTTTTGTTCGGCATTGAAGTGTAATTGTACATCAGAGATATCAGAGGCCATTCAGTTTCGAAAGCAGAGAGATATCAGAGGTTTCCTGATAGATGCAGCAATGCTGAATTATATGAGTTGCAGAGCATCTCTTACCAATGTTTTCATTTTTGTAAACTGCCACTGTTGTTTGTTTGAATTCTAGCTCACACTGGCACTGTAAAACTTTTATTTTAATTTAATTTAATGAAATCTGTCAGAGTGGAATCTTAACACCTGACCTCAAAAAAAAGAGTAATTATACTATATATTGTTGGTCAATTTTCTCTCAGCTCCAAAAAAAATGTTGTAGAATTCTCTAGATGGTAAATTTACCTCACTACCACTGGTACACAAATTGTGTACCCTGGACCCTGGTCAGATTCTAAGGTGAATTTTAATAATAAAAAGCAAAATATAAGGTGCATATGCACTAGTTTGTTAAGAGAAATCCTATTTTGTCAAGGATAGACATGGAAATGAAGGAACATTTACTAAAGAAAATTCAGAGAAAGTTAAGAGAAATCCTGTTCTGCTAGTAGTCTCTCCTTTTTCATTTTGAACCGGATTTTTTTTTTTTTTGGTAACTCAAAGTTCAGATTCAGAAAACTGATATGATTATATAGAAATTACATGAAATGGGAAAAACTGAACAAATGAGGACCAACAATTTTGCTGCGATTCCTTTAGAATTTCATCTAAATTTCAATTAAGACATGAAAGGAATCTACAGGAACCACAACTTTGTATATAGTTCCTACCATTTCGTCACGTCACAGCATAAGAAGCACTTGTAACGGAAGATTGGAAATTTTGCTGTTGTGTATATATATTTTTAGTATAGTTTCTTTTGTATATTTTTGGATAAGAGAGAAATAAACGAAATAACAAAAGAAAGTTTTTATTACATTCATTATATTTTTACAAGGATGAGAACATTTGTATATAACTAATTTGTTTCAGGCATCTCCAGTTTGATTTAACGCCTCCATTACTATTGACCTCCTTTTCATTCTAAAACATGCAAAACATAGCAAGTATAGGGGTGCAAATGGATCGGATATTATCTGACCGTATCCGAATCCGTATACGGAAATTTGATACGGATATCTGATATCTAAATATCCGTGCGGATACGGATATAGCTTTAAATTTCAATTATCCGTATCCGAATAGTAGATACAAACTATATAGTTTAATATGTATTATGAAAAAATTTATGTATCTGTATCCGGTTAATATCCGATTCATATCTGTATCTATCTAATATCCGATCCGTATCCGTATTTGGAAAATAAATACAGATACGGATATGGTTTTACCACTATCCGATCGGTATCCGATCCGTTTGCACGCACCCGGTTGATTTTGTCTCTACTGAGTCTTTTTGTTTGTATATTGTTTTTTCTTCGGACGACCTAACAGATAAGGAACACCGCACTTTTGGGCTGATATGACTTGAAGCAGCTTTACCATAATACATTGGGCCGCCTTAGTTACGGGTCGTTGGCCCGTCACCTAATTACATTACAACGATGGTATCTTTATCTTTGTTTCACTCTCTAATCAGGTTTAATAAGATATTAGTTTCTATAAATTGTAGTATTCTTCATTTTGTCTCTGTCCTTTCCTTCTTTTTCTTTTTTCTCAAGGTCACCTGGAGAGCAAACCCAAGATACATTCTTTGCATTTCTTTTCTAATATTATCTCCCACAATAACACCATATACTAGAACAAAGAAGAAAGAGCAGCCGCAGCAAAAGAGGGAGAAGATCGAACAATAAGCGATGGCAAATAGAATAATGCATTTCATCCATCCAGAGCACCACCTAGTCCTCACCTACAAGCCAGAAAGTTTCTGTTGTGATCTCTGCAAAACATCTGGCACTGGGATCCGCTTACGGTGCGACACATGTAATTTCAACCTGCATGAGAGTTGCGTCTCCTATCCCAAGACTCTCTCCTTCTTCTTTGCCCACCCATGGCACACTCTGGTACTGGAAGATCACCCAGCCTCAACCGTTGGTCCTACTGTATGCTGTGACCTTTGTTGTGAGCCCCTCAAGGGGTTCTACTACAAATGCATACCTTGCGGCTTCAACCTCCACCCAAGCTGTTCCCTTTCCCCGAAGATGGTTCGCACTAGGTTTCATCCGGATCACTTCCTCACACTCGTGCCGACTACTGGCAGCTGCTCTGCTTGTAACAAGAATTTGACGGTTTGGACATACCGATGCGGCATTTGTTCTGTGAGCCTTCACTATAAATGTTTGTTTACCTCCACTGGCAAGGAAGATGCGGATGATGGTGCCAAGGAAAGCAAGAAGACACAGAAGCCAGCTAAAAAGTAGGAGTGCAGGGCAGTGAGAGGCAAAGTTGTTTTTACAAAAATTTCAAAATGCTTGTTTACATATTGCAAGTATGCCAAAACATACATGGTGGCATGGTGCCAAGATTAGTTCTTTTCTTTTATTTCTAAACTGCATACTTTAAGGGGAATCATTTTATGTTGAGTCTTTTTTTGTTTGTTATGGATTCTGTAAATTGCTCTGATTTCAATTAGTTCTATGTTTCATCTTGGTGTAAAATCATGGAATTTTAAGTCATCTTTTGGCTTAATTAGCATAGGTCTGTTTTTTTCTTTTTCTTCTAAATTGCATACTTCAATGGGAATCATTTTATGTTTAATCTTTTTTGTTGTTGTTGTGGATTCTGTAAATTGCTCTGATTTCAATTAGTTCTATGTTCCATCTTGGTGCAAAATCATGGAATTTTAAGTCATTTTTTTGGCTTAATTAGCTTACGATACAAGACTTGTATTAGGACCTTTCTTTATAATATGGTAGGACATCACAGTCACAATCTCCCGCACAACAAAACAATTTAGCAATTATATGTAAAAAAGAAAATTATTTTATGTGGTGCAGTATGAGGAATTGTTTCCATCAATTTTGTTACTTCAAATCCTTAGTTTTGTTCGGCGTTGAAGTGTAAATATACCGTCAGAAATATCGAATGCCATTTAGATTCAAAAGCGGAAAGGTATCAGTGCTTTTCTGATAGATGCAGCAAAGAAGAATTATAGGAGCTGCGGAGAAGTTCTTACCAGTATTTTCATTTTTGTAAACTGTCACTGTTGTTTGTTTGGATTCTAGCTCACACTGGCGCTGTAAAACTTTTATTTTAATTTAATTTAATGAAATTTGTCGGAGTTGCATCTCAAGAACTGACCTTGTAAAAAAAAGAGTAATTATACCCTAGATAGTAAAAAACTAGATAGTAAAATGACCTCACAGATACTGGTACAAAAGTTGTGTATCCTGGTTAGAGTCTAAGCTGAATTTTAATAAAAAGAAGCATAGTATAAGGTGCATATGCACTAGTTTGTTAAGAGAAATCTTATTTTGTCAATTATAGACATGGAAATGAGGAACATTTACTATGGATTTGGAGAATAATAGCATGATTCAGAAAATTCTCCTACTGTATAATTCAATACATGTACATGGTCCATCTCTGGTGCATACAAATCATTTAACACGTGGAAACGTTGTCTAGGCAATGGCAAGCCACAGCATTTTATTACAATTGACCTTAAATTTGCTATGATTAGGACCCCTAAGTTCGACACACGCAAGTATGTTGAATTTTTTTATTAATAAGAAAATTAAAAAAAATATATCGAAAAGGGATAGGTTCCTATTAAACCTCGATTTATAGGAAGAACAAAATCGAATCCCGTCCCATATAATTTTAACTATAACTACTTCGAAACAAAAAAAAAAAAAATCCGAACAATACAAACTATCCCATCTAGACCCACGCAAAATAAAAAAAAATAAATAATCCAAGACGGGATAGTTTGTAGCATCCATGTTTTACTTATACATATTAATCCTGAAGGTCCTCTGTGACGTTAGCAAACAATATCAGTGATAGAAAAATGGGTCTCCCAAAAGACATCAGCGACCGGTGACATCATCAATCAAGTATCAATGACCATACTATCAGTGACCAAATTTTCGGCCGATAATAATGTTTTTTACTGTAGTGAATGCATAGAAGGTGCTATATTTGTTCTACATTTTGATTGTTATTTCTCTTAAGGAAAAATGAATATGGAATGATTATTCTAGATATACATGGATATGGATGATGGCTCTATTTTTTTTTTTTTTTTTTGATACTATGATAGTGACTAGTAGGTGTACAATAATAGATGTGATTACAGCAATAGATGTATTTCTTTCAAAATCAATCTCAAGCCTCATCTTTCTAAGAACTGCGGAGGGAATTATCCAAAATAATTTTAACTTAACTTTTTATATCAACTGAATATATGTACCATAATAGTTGCATGTTTACTAGAATTATTCTAATTTTTAATAGATAGAAAATTAATTTCCAATAATATATAACATTGAGTGTCATTTATATAGAAAAACTGTCACACAATCTTTAATGTCCAGATTTGTACATAGATTTGTACATTTAATGCGTAGAGGTGCTATGGTAGGGTTTGAATATTATTATATTTGAATTTGTGCTTTAAAAGTGTTCGGGTGTGAATTTCGGTTCATATGCTTATTATTTTTAAATTGGGTCAGATCCAGATCTAGATACTTATCTACCTGTAGATATTTCGAGTCCGGTCTTTTGTAAATAGATATCCATAACTTGTTTATGGATTATCGGATTCAGATCCGGAGTGAGTACATGTCGCTGACAAACATTTGAGAAATCCTTTACATTTTAAATATAGTTATAATTTCTTAAACATCTCACATAATATATCACTGTAATATAAATTAAAATTTGCTCTAAAATATTGAAGGTGAGATAATTTTAGAAAGTAAAATATTAAAAATGGTGATTTTATTCTATGATTTCAAAAATTCATGAATAGACTATTAATACCAATTTGTTTCAATCTGCAAAGAGAGCAATTAATGTCAATGTCCCGTCAAGAAAAGAAGATAGTTTGTACCGTATGGTTTTTATTTATTTTTTTATTTCTGTTTTTATTTTGGTATTGAATGAAATTTATTGCTCTTTTTGGACAGATCTGGATCTGCCTTTTGCTCTTTTCTATTTCGTTTTTTATTTATTTTTTCAATAAACCGATCTGGATCTGAATTGAAACAGATCTGGATCCGATTAATTTGAATAAAGTATGGTTTAAAAAATATAACCGGTTAAATTATGTGGATGGTTACACAATTAATAATTTAATATCCGATCTAGATTCGAACCAGAACTGATACTGAAATCGATAGGATATAGATTTGACTTAATTATCCGACCGAACCCGACCCGATACTCGTATAAATACCAGATAAAATGATAACACCATTTCTTTATAATTATTTAATATAAAAAATATATTAATAACTATGATTATTTGTAGTATTTTTTTTTTTATTTTTTGAATGAAATTTATTGTTTTTCTCGCACAGATATTGAAATTAAATGTCATGTTTACCTTTAAATTTTGCGTAGGTCTGAACGAGGGAAGGAGATCATCTGCTTTCCGGGGTGCATGAATTTTCTGCTCCCTCAGTCACTGGAAAGTAGGGTCACTGTTAAAGGGGGCCGGTCAAATTTAATTTTTGAACTGAGGGTCCACCGACAGTGACTCTGGGAGCAAAGAATTCGGTTCCCTGAACGAGATAGTTTGTACTGTATTATTTTTATTTATTGTTTCTATTTCGTTAATTAGTGATTTTGCATTAATTAACGTTCTGATTACATGGACGGACGGAGATAGTTTATTCCGTCCATCGCTCTTCCTACGAATCAAATTTATTTAGAAACCAAACCTATTTCGATAATTTTATTATTTTTCTATTAATAAAAAATCGGTAAGTTAGAAACCTACCCTATGATTA
Organism: Carex pendula; assembly: GCA_964058855.1. Classification (NCBI taxonomy): domain Eukaryota; kingdom Viridiplantae; phylum Streptophyta; class Magnoliopsida; order Poales; family Cyperaceae; genus Carex; species Carex pendula. Next base: position 11,748 of record CAXKVJ010000070.1, on the reverse strand, counting down.
GGGACCCTAAGTAAGACAAGTCTGTTTATATTCATGCAAAATCACAAACCGTAACTAAACATAGAAAAAGCCAATACCACCTTTAAATCTTCTCACATTCCTTTTTATAAGATCAAACAGACCCATCTTGCTCATTCACAAGTTATCTCTACAATCCAAGCAAATACCAAATTAATCATGGAAGAACTTTCTCCAGAAAATGAAAGGATTTTCAAGAAGTTCAACAAGAATGGGGACGGGAAGATCTCCCTTGACGAGTTGACAGATGCATTGCGCATGCTGGGGTCCACATCGGCTGATGAGGTGAGTCGCACCATGGCCAAAATTGATACTAATGGCGACAGGCACATTGATTTGGCAGAGTTTGCTGCATTCTGCAAAGCCATCACCTATCCCAAGACTCTCTCCTTCTTTGCCCACCCATGGCACACACTGGTACTGGCAGAAAACTCAGCTTCAACCACGGGTTTCTCTATCTGCGACCTTTGTCGTGAGCCCCTAAAGGGATTATACTACCAATGCATACCTTGTGGCTTCAACCTCCACCCAAGCTGTTCCCTTTCCTCAAGGACTGTTCGCACTAGGTTTCACCTGGATCACGTCCTCACGCTTGTGCCAACTACTGGCAGCTGCTCTTCCTGTAAAGAAAATTTGACAGTTTGGACATACCGATGCGGCATATGTTCTGTGAACCTTCACTATAACTGTTTGTTTACCTCTTCTATCAAAGAACATGGTTCTATTTCTGTTGATGATACTAAAAAGTAGGAGTGCAGGACAATGAGAAGTAAAGTTTGTTTTTACAAAATCTCAAAATGCATGTTAACATTTTCAAGTATGCCAAAACATACATGGTGTCAAGATCAGTTCTTTTCTTTTTCTTCTAAATTGCATACTTTAATAGATATCATTTTATGTTGAGTCAATTTTTTTTCTCTGTGGATTCTGTAAATAGCTCGGATTTCAATTTTCAATTAGTTTTATGTTTCATCTTGGTGCAAAATCATGGAAATTTATGTCATCTTTTGGCTTAATTAGTATATGATACAAGAAGCATATTAGGACCTTTCTTTACATGGTAGGACATCACAGTCACAATCTCCCGCACAACAATTTAGCAATTTTATATGAAAAAAAATATTTTATGTGGTGCAGTATGAGGAATTGTTTCCATCATATATATACTGTTACTTCAAACCCTTTGTTTGGTTCGGCGTTGAAGTGTAATTATACCGTCAGAGGTATCAATGGCAATTTAGGTTCAAAAGCAGAGGTATTATATATCAGAGGTTTTCTGATGGATGCAGCAATGCTGAATTATATGAGCTGCGTAGAATTTCTTACCAGTGTTTTCATTTTTGTAAACTGTCACCGATGTTTGTTTGATTCTAGCTCACACTGGAGCTGTAACAGTTTTATTTTCATTTCATTTATGAAATCTGTCGGAGTGGCCTGACCTAGTTAAAAAGAGGGTAATTGTACCATATATTGTTGGTCAGTTTTCTCTCAGCTCTAGATTCAAAGCTAGTAAAATACCCTAGATGGTAAATTGACCTCACCGCCACTGGTACAAAAATTGTGTACCCTGGTCAGAGTCTAAGCTGAATTTTAATAATAAAAAGCAAAATACAAGGTGCATATGCACTAGTTTATTAAGAGAAATCCTGTTTTGTCAAGCATGGACATGGAAATGAAGGAACATTTACTATAAAAAGTAAAAGAGAAATCATGTTCTGCTAGTACGTAGTCTACTATTTCATTTTGAACCGTATTCTTTTTTTGTGGTAATTTAAAAGTTCCGATTCAAAAAAGTTATATAATTATATAGAAATTACATGAAGTGGGAAGAACTGAAGCAAATTATGTAGTCCCGCAGTGTTTCTGCAACCATGTCATAAAAAAAAATCTCACAGCCTAAGATGCACTTGTGACTGAAGATTGGAAATTTTGCTATTTTGTATATTTTTTTAGTATAATTTCTTTTGTATAGTTTTAGATAAGAAAAAAATAAACGAAATAACAAGAGAGTTTTTATTACATTCATTATTTTTTACAATGATAAAAAACATTCCTATATAACTAATTTGTACATCTTCAGTTTGCTTTAACGCTTCCATTACTATTGACCTCCTCTTCATTCTAAAACATACATAACATAGCAAATAGCATCCGATTGAGTGATAATTGTCTCGGTGCGGTTTGATTGAGTGCCTTTTCAATTTTGCAAAGTGAAATATAATTTGTGCACAAAAAAGAGCTCGATACAGTGTCAGAAGGGACATGACAAAAAATACACAAAAGAAAAAATCATTAGACTCCTATCATTACAATCAAGATAAAAATATTTAAATTTGTGTTGACAAAAAACACATACACCTTGTGTTAGCTAGTTTATAACTGAATATTTTTAAAGACACTCGTTATTTAATATTACATAATAACTTAGTAACTCTTTGAATCAATACAATTGAGCCTTTCAACCAAAATAAAATAGCACCCGATTTTGTCTCTGTCGAGAATTTTTGTTTGTATATTGTTTTTCTTCAGACGACCTAATAGACATGGGACCCCACACTTATGGGCTGCGACTCGTGGAAGCAGGCAAGCAGCTTTACCATTAAAAATTGGGCTGTCTTAGTTACGGGTCATTGGCCCATCACCTAATACATCCAACGATGAACTAGAAAAAGCAAAATGAAATTTCTACCCACTTTTGATTCCTCAATAAATTAAGGTGTAATCACAGTGTTTCCCATTTTGCCCTTCACAAGATGGAACTTATTCGTGAGAATGAATTTTGCCCTGATAATTTCGATCAGAAAATCAGAACGAATTTAAGGAATCATTCATAATATCAAACAAACAAATCAAGTCCCCTTGCAGCCTTTTACAGTGTATAAACAAGCAATTGATTTATCCACCAATAAAAATCATGAAATAAAGGCTGCAAGGATTTTTAGAGAGACAGAAAGCAGAGTGGCGCAATTACTGGTGCAAATTGAAGAACAATGGGGGTATACTGGGCACTGAAAAACACTTAAAGGAGGTTCACCAGTATTCGATAAACTGGCTTTTACTGTTTGTTGCGTTTTTTTCCCTGTTTTGAGGTTTATTTTATTTTATTTTTAAGCTAGGTATTGGCATTCAAAACTTTTGAATAGCCAACTCTTGTATTTTCACTTTAGCCACTTGGCTGTTGCTTTTTTTTTTTCTTTTTTTCTGGACGCTACATCCTCATGTAGTATCCTTCTATCAATGAAATGGGGACTTGATCCCTATTTTTACTAAAAAAAAAAGGCTGCAATCTCATGTCTATTCCGTACACGGGGATTTATAACAATTGATTTACAAGCAATTGATAACTGTACACGGGGATACATCTACCTAAAATCAGATTTATGCTTTGATGATCATAAATGCTGGCATCTTGTTTCAAAATATAACATACATAGTTGAAGAGCCGATAGGTATAATAATTTAAAAAAAAAAAAAAAAAAAACTAGCTATGGTACAGTAGGATTTGGTCCTCCCATATATACCCGTAAGTAATGAGAATAGCAAAATCACATTGAGCAACAATATTAAAAAGGTACACATCAGTGTTTCAGTACAAGCTGAAAACAGAGACCAAAATCAATAGATTAATTTAAGATATGGTCATATGGCGCTTGTTAGTATAACATATACAAGCATAAGTTATGTAGAAAATCATAAACAAGCATAATCAAATAAATATAAAGCAAACAGTAAAACAAAATAAAACTTAATTAGCCAACATATTCATTCCAAATATGCAAAAGTTACAAGAAGAAGATTCCAATAAAGTAAGTCTTTATTGGCTCATAATGCCTCATATTTTATATCTTCGTTTTCAAATTAAAATTATCGATTCGAACCACTCAACATAATATCCATACTAAAATATGCTTGGAGATGAAATTTTATATTTTTTGAATTTTTTTATTATTTTTGAAGATAGGTACAAAATTATTGTTTCTGAATCATAAAAAAACAATAATTTTGTATCTATCTTAAAAAATAGTAAACAATTTTCAAAAATTATAAAATTTCATAGCCAAGCGTATTTTAGTATGGATAACATGCTGAGCGGTTCGAATCGACAGTTTTAATTTTGAAAACAAAGATATAAAATATAATGCATAATAAAGTATGAAAGATATGAGATATTTAAACCCTCCTTAAAAGCATAAAAGCTAAAAAGCTAACCGAAGGAAAAAAGCAAAAGCTAACAACTGAGGTACTAATTTTCAACAAGCACTCATTATCAACGAGATCGCTACTACAAATTGCATCAGATTATCATCTTACATAATCTGTCCACATATTCAGTATCATTTTCTCTCTCATGGCTTCTCCTCTCCTTGAGTCTCTTTCTTCATCTCGATTAGTAGGTTGATCTAGGACTCGATATTCAATCTCTGCATCAACTTCATTAAGCATAGCTATATCGACATCCTTATCTACAAATTATGCAATATGCAACAAACGCTAATGATTTTCTTCAATGTATCAGTAGAGTAATGTGGTTCGGTTGTGCTTCTGATAATAGAAAACCGTTTCTTGAGGACATCGAAAGCTCGCTTGATTGCATTTCGTAATGAAGCATATCGAAGATTGATAAGTTCGCGGGTGGTTTGAGGGGTAGTGGTGGATCCAAAGAGGTTCGGGAGTAGGCAAGTGCCTATCCATAGATTTGAATTTTTTTTTTATATCTAGTGGTATTTTATACTTTTATCTATTCTTGAATGGAAATAAGGCTTATTTTTGGATTTAATTCACTGTCCAGTAGAAAAAAATTTTGCAAAAAAGAAAGTCAGTCCAAATTGATTTGCGTAAAAGAAAGAAAGAAAATAAAATAAAAAATTATAGTTTGATTTACTACTCTGCCCAGAAAAATCACTGATTTGCCAAGAAATAAAATGAGATCCGCAACTCTGCTCTGATTCATCAGGAGAAAAAAAAATTATACTCTTATCAATATTTTGTGTCGAATTCCTGAATCTGCCTCTGAAGGAGGGTTTTCTCGCAGAGTACTCCTTTAAGTGATATCGCTCACCTTTGTATGGTGTAATTAATTCACTCCTTATCGCGAAGACAATTGTATCCATCTACCAACAGATAAAGCAATCTCATCCATCTAAGAAAAAAATAAAACTATTGAATATTTGGCACTAGTAGACATAAATAAAAACATTTTCATGAAAACACCATTGCCATTGCCTGATTGCCATGATTATTATATTTCTGAATGAAACACCAGAAAACACTATTGCTATACCGGTACACGGGAATGAAAAGCCAAAAATATGTGATTACCATGTTATTAATCTAATTACCTCCTAATTAATGACATATTGCATATTATTATATTTCTGAAAGCATTATTGTCATGATTTCAAAAAAATTAATATAATCTGACACAAGAGTGATTTAAAAAAAAATCAAGTTTCATTTAACAAACCTTCTGTTTTTTTTTTTTTTTACATTTATATATATACTAAATTACTAATTGAAGACTTTTGGTCAAAAGAACTTGCCATGTTGTTGTTATATCGAAATACAAACTCCAAATTTCAGTTTAATCAATTCTAATCACACTGAAAACCCAACTGATCAAATTTATTAATTATAAGCATTTTGTGAAGGATTATTACTAAAACTTGTCAATTCAAAGAACATACAACAAGATTATGTTTGTGCATATGAAGAAATAACCGAGCTTATAGTGTCATCATCTGGTGTAACCCTAGCCGATTGCATCTGCCTGAATAACTCCATGGCTTCCTTACATTTACCAAATTTCACATAACTGGCAATTAATGCACCCGCAACGAACCACATTTAGATCAGGCATTACATCAAACACCACCTGTGCATTCTTTATACACCCACAATTTGCATACATATGAACCAAGGCTGAACCCAAAAATTAATCCTCAAACCCTAGTTATAGATTGCATGTCCTATATCCTCTCTGGATTATTGACGAATCATACGGAGTGGAAATAAAAAATGACAAAATCAGTTGAGAATCACCCTCATATTCACTACCATAAACAAAACAAGAAGACAGCGATTTGGGGGCTTGCTCGTTACTGCCGGAAGAGAAAATTGCTTGAGAACTTACAAAAAAAGCACCACGGAAGACTACCAAAAGGAAGACAACAGTACAACACCGCCTAGAGAGACGATCTAGCTTGCTTGTTTACTGCTGGGAGGGAAAGCAAAAAGAAGAGAACTAAAGGCGGGGCAAAAGATAAAACGGTAAATTTTCAAGGTGCCCTCTTTTCCTAATTCTGAGTTAATGCTTCTTGGCCGTTCGATCGAGATCCGGACCAAACCGGCACGAGGAAGTACGCACGGGGCCCATTATTATTCGTGCCAACACAGATCGGACGGTCCGGATTCATTCTCTAACAACTAACGAGGTTTAATAAGATATTAGTTTGAAATGCAAAAAGAAAACAAATTATATTAGTTTCTATAAATTGTAGTATTCTTCATCTTGTCTGTCCTTGCCTAGTTTTTCTTGAACGAGCATTGTCTCTCAAGTTCCCTGGTGAGGAAACCCAAGATACATTCTTTACAATTTTTTCTCGTATTATCTCCCCCAATAACACCATATATTAGAACCAAGTACAGCCGTAACAAAAGAGGGAGAAGATCGAACAATAAGAGATGGCAAATACAATAATGCATTTCACCCATCCAGAGCACCAGCTACTCCTCATGACCTGCAAGCCAGAAGGTTTCCGTTGTAATCTCTGCCAAACATCTGGCACCGGCCTGCACTACAGGTGCAACACATGTGATTTTGACCTGCATCAGAGTTGCATAACCTATCCCCAGACTCTCTCCTTCTTTGCCCACCCATTGCACACTTTGGTACTGACAGATCATTCAGCCTCAACCGTTGGTCCTACTGTATGCTGTGACTTTTGTTGTGAGCCCCTCAAGGGGTTCTACTACAAATGCATTCCTTGCGGCTTCAACCTCCACCCAATCTGTTCCCTTTTCCCGGGAATTATTCGCACTAGGTTTCACCCGGATCACTTCCTGATGCTTGTGCCGACTACTGGAAGCTGCTCTGCATGTAACAAGAATTTGACAGTTTGGACATACCGATGCGGCATTTGTTCTGTGAACCTTCACTGTAAATGTTTGTTTACCTCCTCTTTCAAGGAAGATGCTGGTGCAGAGGCAAGCAAGAAGACACAAAAGCAAGCTATGGTCACTAAAAAGTAGGAGTGCAGGGCAGTGAGCCAAAGTTGTTTTTAGAAAATTTCAAAATGCTTGTTTACATATTGCAAGCATGCCAAAATATACTTGGTGGCATGGTGCCACAATTAGTTCCTTTCTTTTTCTTCTAAATTGCATACTTTAATTGGAATCATTTTATGTTGAGTTTTTTTTTTCATTTGTTATGGATTCTGTAAAATGCTCTGATTTCAATTAGTTCTATGTTTCATCCTGGTGCAAAATCATGGAAGTTTTAAGTCATCTTTTGGCTTAATTAGCAAAGATCAGTTCTTTTCTTTTTCTTCTAAATTGCATACTTTAATGGGAATCAATTTATGTTGATTTTTTTTTTTTGTTATGGGTTCTATAAATTGCTCTGATTTCAATTAGTTCTAAGTTTCATCTTGTGCAAAATCATAGAATTTGAAGTCATCTTTTGGCTTAATTAGCTTCCGATACAAGAAGCGTATTAGCACCTTTCTTTACATGGTAGGACATCACAGTCACAATCTCCCGCACAATACAACAATTTTAGCAATTATATGAAAACAAAAATATTTTTTGTGGTGCAGTATGAGGACTTGTTTCCATCATATTTTGGTACTTCAAATCCTTAGTTTTGTTCGGCCTTGAAGTGTAATAATATCATCAAAGATATCGAAGGTCATTCAGATTCAAAAACAGAAAGATATCAGAGGTTTTCTGATGGATGCAACAATGCTGAAATATGAGCTGCGAAGAATTTCTTACCAGTGTTTTCATTTTTGTAAACTGTCACCGTTGTTTGTTTGGATTCTAGCTCACACTGACGGTGTGAAACTTCTATTTTAATTAAATTTAATGAAATTTGTCGGAGTGGCATCTTAACACCTGACCTTGTAAAAAAGATGGGTAATTATACCATATAGTGTTGGTCAGTTTTCTCTCAGCTCTAGATAAAAAAAACTTGTAAAATACCCTGGATAGTAAATTAATCTCACAGCTATTGGTACAAAAGTTGTGTACCCTGGTTAGAATCTAAGCTGAATTTTAATAAAATAAGCTTAATATAAGGTGCATATGCACTAGTTTGTTAAGAGAAATCTTGTTTTGTCAAGTATAGACATGGAAATGAGGAACATTTACTATGGATTTGGAGAATAATAGTATGATTCAGAAAATTCTCCTACTGTATAATTCAACACATGTACTTGGTCCATCTCTGGTGCATACAAATCATTTAACACGTTGAAACGTTGTCTAGGCAATGGCAAGCCACAACATTTTATTGCAATTGACCTTAAATTTGCTATGATTAGGACCCCTAATTTAGACACATGCAAGTCTGCTTATCTTTGTGCAAAATCACAAACCGTAACTAAACATAGAAAAAACCAATACCACCTTTAAATCCTTCTCACGTACCTTCTTATAAGATCAAACAGACCCATCTCGCTCTTTCACAACCTTGTCCCTTCAATCCAAGCAAAACTCTTTCACAACCTTGTCTCTTCAATCCAAGCAAATACCAAATCAATCATGGAAGAACTTTCTCCAGAAAACGAAAGGATTTTCAAGAAGTTCGACAAGAATGGAGACGGGAAGATCTCCCTTGACGAGTTGACAGATGCATTGCGCACGCTGGGATCAACATCAGCTGATGAGGTGAGTCGTACCATGACCGAAATTGATACTGATGGAGACAAGCACATTGATTTGGCAGAGTTTTCTGCATTCTGCAAAGCCAACCCGGGCCTCATGAAGGATGTTGCTAAGGTCTTTTAGGATTTGGATATGTATTTTTTGGATGAGATTATTTGCCACTGTGGCTTCACATAATATTTTGTTCTTTCATAATTAATTTTGTTTCTTAAAGGTATATAGGTTCTGATTAATTCTATGATGGATGAAGCTAGTAAGAATTTTGTAATTTTTTAATTGATCTTTGCATTTTGCAGATAAGACCAAGTAATACCTCATGTCGGTTTACTTCCATATTTAAGATTATTTACAAATAGCACCAAATTATTAGTCATGTGATTCATTCACATGCATTTGATATATAGCTTTAAATTCCTATAAATAAAACATAGATTAGTTTTCTTAATGTGATGCACGAACATTGAAGTAACATATCAGAATCATGAATTTAATTTGTATCAAAATAGTAGCAGTTTACCTAGTGGAGAAAAAAAAATTGGATACCATCTTTTTATTCAAATTTGTTTGAATACAAATTGGCCCAATAAATTAATTCTAGTCCATCAGCCCAATACCGTGAAAGTTGAATATTCATCCCTGCCCATTATGGATGAGGCAACATACAACTCAGCAACACACTTTTGAAATACATGATGTTATTTTGCTGAGGGTTCAAATGCATCATTATTTTGGTGCTCCAATATGTAACATGTTCTTTATTTTCATTTTTAAAATTCGAACAGTCAATCCGAACCGCTTAACATGATCTTCATAATAAAATATGCTTGAAGACCAAATTTTATATTTTTTAGAATTTTTTTTCTATTTTTTTAGATAGATACAAAATCACATTTTTAAGGAGATTCTGGACCATCCGATAAAGTCATATTGTACCTATCTAAAAAAATAGTAAAAAAATTCTAAAAAATATAAAATTTGGTCTCCAAGCATATTTTATTATGAAGATCATGTTGAGCGGTTCGGATCAACTGTTCGAATTTTGAAAATGGAGATAAAGGACGTGGTGCATATTGGAGCACCAAAATGATGGTGCATTGGAACCCTCCTCTATTTTGCTATATTAATTATCCATGTGTATAATTTTTGTTATTCCTTATCAAAAAATCCTCGCTATACATTTTTGTTTTGAAACTTAATTACACTGGTAAACACTAGTACTATTTATGTGAAACATATATAATTGTGCTTATAATATATGTCTTCGGTGTTATGCGGTTTTTATGAATTCAATTAGATGTCCAAACAGGTGTTACAACCAGCTAGTTAAGAGTCTACTTTTGTTATGAAAAAAAAATGAAATTATTCTTACACTACATGGCCTTATTTGCATTCCAAAAATATTTTTATTTAATATGCAAACTGTTCATATATGAATTTGTAAGTGTTTATATCAGTATTTTCTTTTCTGAATTGTTATAAGGAAGTTTTAGATGAACACACTTTTGTTGAATAAGTAAATAAAAATAAACAAGAATTTAAGATTTTTTTTATTCCTACATATAAGGTATAAACACTTTTATATATAATCAAATCTAAATACTTTTTTAAGATACAGTGCAAGTAAATGATGCATATAAAATGTGTTCCACTCGTCTAATTTCACTTAATGTTCGAATTAGTTTACGATTTTTGTTTACTGATAAATATACCTAACTATATATAACGAACAGTTGTACACTTGTACTGATTAATTTGCACTGGTGTTCTTCCCATAAAAAAAAAAAAAAAAAATAGGGATCCTGGATCCTCCAATTTAGAGTGTATAATGCGATTGGATTTGTCAAGCTCGATTTAGATTTTTCAATTACTTTTGCAACCATCACATAGCTAGCCATGATAAAGATTGAGATAATGGCACCATATAATTTTACACGACGTGGCAATTTAGTTTTTCGAAACTTTCATTTTGACAACTGCGTCTTTTCGATCTTTTCAATATGTCACAATCATTCCGTAGCAACTATCAATTTTACGAGATGGGCTATGATATATTGCAATGCATAGGTATTTTTGCGCATTGGATCATTAATCACCAATTCAAAGTCTAAATGACCGATCCAAACCGTTCATCTTGTTCTCCATATTAATATGTGCTTGGAGACCAAATTTTACATTTTTTAGTATTGTTTTACTATTTATTAAGCCACTTTGAAAATTGCTGATCCAACGGTAACAGTAAAATCAAAATGCACCATTAGATCGGCGATTTTCAAAGTGGCTTAATAAATAGTAAAAAAATTCCAAAAAATGTAAAATTTGTTCTCCAAGCACATATTAATATGGAGAACAAGATGAACGGTTTGGATCGATCATTTGGACTTTAAATCCGGTGATTTATAGTTCAATACACAAAAATGCCTATGCATTGCAATGTACCATAGCCCATCTCTCAATTTTACTCACAATTGTTAATTTGAATGAGCAACATTCTTCAACATACATAATTTTGTTGTAAATAATTGTATTTTTTTTTTAAATTTAAAGGGAGAGTGACAAACTAGATACTTTTAAAAAAGTTAGATAGATTTTTGAATAAAAGTGGGGGAACGGGGAACCCCACCGATTTCCATTAATTAACAAAAAAATTATAGAGATAAATGTACAATATACGTAAAACAAATAAATTTTTATGTTGCGTTTTTATCCGGATAGAGAATATTCGTTCACAAATTTTATTTTAAAAAATCAGTAATTTTTTATATATAATTTATTGTACTTTTATTATAACACTATATAAAAATGAACACAAATTACCACTAATAATGATGTTAAATGAATTTAACAGTT
>CAXKVJ010000069.1:0-29382 GCA_964058855.1 Carex pendula | reverse complement strand
CAAAATTTATCTGTAAATTAAATTTTATATTTTTTCACAATTTTTTTAGATAGGTAGCACTTAATCTAAAAATTATAGGCCATTAAAAAGTAGTGATTTTCTACCTATCTAAATTTTTTTGTAAAACATTCTAAAAATTGTAAAATTTAAACTGTAAGCACATTTTTATATGAAAGTCATGTTGAACGATTTAAATTGGCTGTTTAAATTTTTAATATAAATATATTAATTTATAGTACGGATTAATCGACAGTATGCATATCGTCATAACGTCACTCTCAATATTAATTACTGAGTGAGGTTATCGTACTCTACATAGCACTGATTTGTCTATACTACAGAAAAATTCTCTATTTTTAAAGTGCAAACAGTCGATTTGAACCTTTCAACATTATCTTTGTATGAAAATATACTTCTAGATCAAATTTTATATTTTTTATAATTTTTTTAGTTAGGTAGAAAATCACTTAATCTAAAAATTCTAGACCATTCAAAAGTAGTGATTTTCTATTTATCTAAAATTTAGTGTGTGAGTACATTTTTTATATAGTGATCATATTGAATAGTTTAGATTGACTATTTGGATTTTAAAAACGAAAGTATTGATTCGTAGTACGGACTAATCTATGTTATGCACACAATAACCAAAAATAGTACCGTACTATGCACTATTCCCCAAAATTTTTATTCATACTCTAAGAAAAATTCAAAATTAAATACGTAACATTATTTTTGAAATATTCCAAAAATACCTGACCCGTTGGATAATCCAGCGGGGTTGCTTGACCCGTTAGATTATCCAGCCTGCAGTTTGCGTAGATTTTGTCCGCTGGATTATGTACGGTCGAACTTAATATTTTTTAGGGTAAATTTTCATAAAGATCACTAAACTTTGTATTTTGTCACGAATTGGTCATTCAACTTTGATTTGTTCAAATCAAGTCACTTAACTTTTTATTTATTTCAAATTAGTTACTCTATAACTTTTTCATCTAAAATGTTAACGAAATATTCTCATTCTGTTAGTATTTTGGAAAGAATTAGCGTATTCTGTTAGTTTTTTTGGACGGAGTGGGCATATTTTGTTAGCATTTTGAATGAAAAAGTTATAGAGTGACTAATTTGAGACAAATAAAAATTAAGTTGAGTGACTTGATTGAGACAAATCAAAGTAGCACAAACCAACTATACTACTACAAGTCTACAACTTCATAGAAATTCTCAATTTTTATAAATTATATACAATAAAACTTCATTTTTAAAAAAATTTGAAGTACCATAAATAAGATTAAAAAATATGATACTAAATATTATTGACATAATAATTAATTTTATTTCTTAAAATATTATTTATAAAGAATTTGAAATAAAATACAGTGTTTACTCAGTTTGCGAAAAGAGTCCTTACATTTTGACAAAATCCATATCCTTTCTTGGATGGTCTGTTTTAAGATTCGTACCTGACTGAAACGAACGACTCTGATCTAATTATACACGGTCAGGCATTGCACATTTGCACTGGATCTGAATTCATTTAATTTTTCGCCAAATGATCTGAATTCATTTGTTTCCTCTCTCTCTCTCAGAAAGCAGAAAAACCCAAACCCCTCTCACGTCCTCTCTAATGGCGACTGAGTTGGAAGAGCTCGTAGAATTCCTCTCCTCTCCTTCTCCTCAGGTACCCCGTCTCTCTCTTTCTAGCTTCCGCCGATTCCCATTCTCTTTATCCACCTTTTATTTCTCACTCTGACATCTCTCTCTCTCTTTTTCCAGTTAAGAAAAGCCGCCATAGATATCGTGAGGGGTTTAACAGGCTCAAATGAAGGCATACAAACCTTGGCCTCCCACTCGTCCCTTGCCTTGCCTCCTTTATCTCGCCTCCTTCAGGATTCGTCACCTGACATCTCTAGTGCTTCCGCTGATGCACTAATCAACCTCTCTCAGGTCTCTGACCTCGCCTCCAAGCTTGTCACTCTTGGAATAGTCGGTGCTTCCATGGAGGTCATGCACAAAAGAACAGAGCTTTCACAGAAACTAGTTATGTTGCTTGTCAATCTCACACAAGTCGAAGCCGGTGTTAGTGCTCTTCTCCAGGTGGATTTTAATTGTATATTTATCTAATTAATTGAGGGTACATCTGATTTTTCCAAGGATTTTCCTTGAATCTGATATTGGTACAGATGGGTACCAATACCCTGTATTGGCCTCTGCTAGATACTAAAATCAAATCAAGTGAATTTAAGCATAGTCAGACCCTATTTTAGCATAGTCATTGAATGTAATGAGATTCAACAGTCTAGATAAATTAAGGTTTTAGAGAAATAGAGGACAGTACCTGGAAACATATTTCAATTGCTAAGCGTTCTATTTAATTCAAGGTGCATGCAATTATTCTCAGGATTACATGCTGTTATCAGCACAAAATTTGTACCATTGCTAGTGCTGTTTTTGGACAGGTGGAAAGCTGTGGATAGTTTTTCCCCTTTACTCTCTCTTTCTATCTCTCTGAAAAATTTGGCAGAGGCTGCCAAGAGCTCTCTCCCTCCCTCGAACTTGTAACTTTTTTTATTGCTTAATGAAATCTTCAGTAGGCATTTTGCATACTAATTTAAAAGGTAGAATGGCACCAATGATCCAGTATGTTTCGCATTTTGTGGATTTATAAATTTGATGAAGCAAATTTAAGATATTAGAACTTTAGAATAACTGATATATATGGCATAAACAACAAATAAGCATAGTGGAATATAGGTTCTCTATCTTGATTGTCAACAAACATTTTAGATGATTTTCCTTTTTGTGGTGTTGTTAACAAGAGGGTACAAAAATAACAGTGCATGTTTTCCCTTGGATACAGGTAGGGGATGAAAAGATGGAAGGTCTTTATGTAGCCAAACTAGTTAGATCATTCACTCGGTCGTCCTCAGCTGAATCAAGTGGTATGTAAGTGGAAAGGAATGAAATTGACATGCTATGAGAGTAAATTTAAACTACTGACCATTTTAATCTTTTGAATTTTTTCTACAACAGAAGATGCATTTGAACATGTTGCTTCGATACTTGTAAACATATCAAAATCCAAAGCAGGAAGAAGAGTATTGTTGGATCCAAAAAGAGCGCTGTTGAAACAGGTTGTTCGCCAGTCAGACTCTACAAATCCAATTAGAAAGAAAGGGGTATGGAACACTATTATTAAAATATTATAATGTTAGCCTGATTCTGGAGAGTCTTATTTACATTCTTGTATCCGTTTTATTCAAATGTTCCAGGTGTGTGGTACAATAAGGAACTGTTGTTTTGAGGCCGATAATCAGTTGCAAAATCTCTTGATTATTTCTGAGTATCTTTGGCCAGCTCTACTTCTTCCTGTTTCCGGAAAGAAGGTCACTTTTTAAATCTCCTTTGAAAAGCATTTATTGAACTGTTGTGAAAATAAAATGGATTTGTCCTTTCATCTATGCTAAATGTAACATGTGTGGTATAAAACTGTTTTGGTTACCGTTAGGAACAATATTTTAGAATACAATTTTGAATATGAATGTGGAAGGGCACTGCACATTGCATATGCAGTATGCGGCCACATATGCAATTTATATGCGGTTTAATTTACTCTCATATATGTAAAAATAATACAAAAGGAAATCTTCTTCTAGAGACTAAACAATATTATTAGAGTTTTGAATAATGATTTTAATTAATTAGAACTGAACCACACAAAAAATGAAGTTATGCAACTTATTATTAAATAAATACCTGATTTTCTGCATAACACTGCATATGTTACTGCATGATCGCATACCGCATACCGCATGTGTGTATGTCGCTGCATATCCAAATCCACACATTGTTGATCGCATATCATTTTGAGCACATGTTATTGACTGCATACAAATATGCGTTCAAGCGGCTGCAATTTAATACACTGGTACTTAGGAGTGTTGAGGCCTTGTATAAGCAGTCAAGTTGTACCTAAATTGAAGGTCATAGGAGGGGAGGGGTGGTGGTGGGGGGGAAGGGGCAGGATAAAGGAAAAATACCTTTTATCTTCTGCTTGGTCTTTCTTTCTTTGGTGGGGGTGTGGGTGGGTTTTGGCGTCAAAGTGCTCTGGCGGTACCAGTCATACTTCTTTTGGTCAGTTTCTCCTTTACTTACATGGGACGGAGATTCCTCATAACAATTCATTAAATTTATATGTATATATTTGTTAAATATCAGATATACAGCGATGAAGATAGGTCAAAAATGCCACCTGAGCTCAGCAATGCACTCTCTCACGAGAGAGAGGTGGAAGAAGATCCCGAGATTAGGAAACAATCCTTGGAGGCCATTTACATGATCTCCATGCAGGTCCACTTCCATTTTTGTTGCCACCCTCCGTTTTTCATTCTTTATCAACTATCTCTTTTCATTATGTAGTTAACAAATTTCAACTAAAAACTCTTTAAGTGTGTAGATTCTTTGCACCACAAGTGTAAAATTTATTATAGAATTGAACTAGTATTCTGAATTCATGAGAACTCAGAAGGTGCAAATAATATTTCTCTTTGCAATTTTGTACTTGGTACCACTGGTACCAGTGAACTTTGTAATGGTTTCTTGCAATGGAAATCGGTGGCGTAGCCACTTCTTTCAAAAAAATATATTTCTCTTTGCAAGATTCTCCGTGTAGTTGTTGAAAAGAACCTATTTTTTTTACAAAAATACTGTAGGAAGCTGGAAGGAAGGCACTTTGGGCCGTAAATGGACCAAGGATACTTCAAGTAGGATATGAAGATGAAGAAGATCCCAAGGTTATGGAAGCTTATGAACAGATTGGCTCTCTGGTATCTCTTCCTTCTCTCACTTCCACTTAAAAAGAACTGTTATTATATATATTCCTGTTTTGCTAAACTTGTGAATTCAGAGACAGTTTCCTTTGTGTTCCCCTTAACAACCTTACAAGATAAACCTTTTCTTCTGAGAAGAGCTAAATGCAACATGTCACAAAAGAAAAACACAGGAAAACAAAATCATGATATCTGAGCTGTCTTCTTCTTTATGAAATAACAGCTAACTTTTTAATCTTGTTCCATATAAAACAGCTTGTCGATAATGATGGAGCTGAATAAGGACAAGCATGGTCCGAAATGTTGTACCATATTGAAAGAGGGCCCAAAATTTTGAAAAGGTTAAGGTATTTACCTAAACCTTTGAGATATGTTGTAATTTAGTTTTTAGGAGTATGGCTTCATGTGTTTTTGCTACCTAAACCAATGTCATATTACTTCTACTTCTGGTGATGCTTCATATTAATGGATAAGACTGAATTCAGAGTGTTGTTGCATACTTTGGTTAATGGTATTATTGTTTTGTCGTCCTAATTTGATGTAGTTAGAAAATTTTCTGTGCATAATATGCAGATGATTTTGGCATTCATTTTTTTTTTTTCCAAATTGCTGTACAAATAGTGCAATCTTTTGAGTTGATGTGCTTGTGCATTTATATGCGAATTCGTATCCTCTGCATTAACGGAACATGCCTTAATAGATCTGGACCGTCCGATTGAGATGTGCACTAATATTAAAGGGCCCCGTGCGTTATAGGCATGTGCCGGATTGGCTCTGATCATGATCAGACGGCTGAGATGCATTAAACTCAAAAGATGCTCGTTTGAGTTATGCAGAAGATGCGGACTCTTTAAATGCTATGCCCTTTGCCTCCAAGGGGTGGTGAAGCAAATAAGAAATAATCAGGAATGACACAATTACACACTTAATTTATACTGCTAAAAAGGAATGGGAGAAGCAGTCTTTTATTTATTTTTAATTCGGTAAGTCAAACATTCTAAATTAGGATTTGAATAAGGATATTATCTTCTTTTTTATACAGCTGGCAGTAAGAACTTGGCAATATTTGTGATGTATACAGTAGATCAATGAAAAAAGAAGGAACAGTATTGTAAAATAAAATTATGAAGGCATTACTTATCCCTAACATGGGTTATTTAACTTACAAAAATGTGAAAGGACCAGAAAATTACCTAATCAGCTATATGTCCGGGTTTGGTGGATGAACTATGTCATCTTTTGATGAAATCGGTTGGATTAACATAGTTGGATTCTTATATATTTGTTTATATTTGGTTACATACTTACATATGGCGTGTTTTGGTTCGTGCTCTTCTATGTAACGGGTTGTTGGTGATTGCGTCCTGTGATTTTGGATATATGATATGTTCTCTGACAACCGGCCTATTTGTTTCATGTCATCGAATTCTTTCAACAAAATATTTGAGGGGAATGGACCGCCACCGAACCGACATTATTCATGAGGGATTTTTAATTTGATCTATCTGTTTTATTAATATCAAATGGCTTAAATATTGAAATCACTACCTACGGCCTATCTTTAGTGCTGAATAACAGCGGAAGCATTGACCTTGCTGTCAGAAAGAGAAATCGATCACAAGTAGATGCTAATGCTAGTGTTAGGATATTTGTTCGCATGTAATCACTCTAGACTTGCAACATGACTAATAAGCTAATTCCTCTTTATCTATTCTTTTGAAGAAATGATAACATTTTAATTCTCCAGCTTATCTTTTACTTTGTTATTCAAGTAGAGAACAGAAGTTGGTCCCAGAACATACAGATTTAAGTTTTAAAGAGTAAACAATTGAAGTAGTTAGCTATCCAATTCTGATTAGAGATGTTGGAAGAATTATAAATACAAATACAACAACAAAGGAACCTCCAAAATAGATTATTGGGAGATCCTTTCTAGCTAGCTATAGTTAATCATAAATTTTTGTTTGTTTCTAATAAAGATAGGAATATGATACAAGTCTAGAAAATACATTATTTTTAAATAGTGTCGGTACAGTGACGGCCCAAATTAAACGACAGGTGTTGCTTACGTCGTGGGGTTAGCCTTAGATGATATAAATCATCCAACTTGATCGTTAAGGTTTTTAATGGGCCTACAAATAGCTAGCCTAGAGACCCGTGATTGAGTTAATTAATATTAATTTATGGTATATATATGTTGTTTTCATAGCTGCGTAAGCTAATTATCACTTTTGAATCCTTTAAAATATCAAAATCAAAATTCGTCCCTTCTCATGCGTGATAGTAATAAGATTCTTTGCGACCTTGATCATTTGTTTATAAAGATGAATGTAGGAAAAAGAAGAAAAGGGAAAACACAGAGCTAGTGCGAATGTCCTTCGTCAGTTCATATTTCATAGCATAATTAAGTATCCCTTAAACGCTGGAGCATTGATTAATTATGTGAATGTACAATTATCTCCTTGGAGTATTTTTGACAATTTCACCGTTAGTTTGGGTCTTTAGTTTGTTGTAAGACGATGTGGGTCTTCACACTTAGTCCAAAATTAATACATTAATTAATTACTGGGGGCATGCTCCCCATTTCTTTCATAAAAATAAAGAATCATATCACTCAAATTTTGGTATCGACCAATTGATTTGGGGGCAAGATGATGGATTGAGCAGTGATTGGCGCGATGAGTTATTTTCTTATTATAGAAGTGTAGGTCCGATGCGCTTTAAGATTTGTGCTCCTCTGCTTTGAACAAGGGCGAAAGTAAAAAAATTACTTAGGACAGGCAGAAAGTCTAAAACTTAAAATACATAATTATTAATTTATAGCTAGTGGGATTTGAACCCAAAATTTTTTAAGCACAAAATAAAGTCTTAATCACTAGACTACAAGCACGTCTAATATTTTATGAAGGAGCTGAACTATATAAAAACTTAAAAAAAATTAATATTAAATTAAATTTCAACTTACATAATTAAAAATTTTAAAATTATAAAATAACTTAGCACTCCATGAACTAAGTATAGATCCATCTCTTGCTCTGAGATCCGTGCATCGAACGGCTTGGATGCCCATGGAACATTCTCTACACTCGTTTACTAATACGAGGAGTTGAAAAAAGCAAATGCATTCCGTCCAAATTCGGTCGATCAGAAAATCCAATGGCATGAATCCGGACTGTCCGATCAGAAAATCCAAATGAATTCCGTCCGAATTGAAATTCACGGGTGCAGTTATGTTCAGACGGTCCAGATTCAATCTAAAATTTTGGATTACATTGCATTCGAATTAGAGGTTATACGTACCACCCCCACATCGCGTGGTTGCTTGTTCGCTGCGATGAATATTACTCGCTTCGGTTGACTACGTACAATTCTACATAGACTGATTGGAGGATCATTGTCCCCCGTAAGATGACGTGAATTCGTATCCTCTGAGATATCTCAAACTTTGCGTGACTTTATGGAAAATCCCAACCGTTTAAATACGTTCTGCACGAATCTCAAAGCGCCCATTATACTGATCCCTACATCACTCCCGAATAGGCACCGGACACGTCGGTCACGCAAAAGTTGAGATATCTCAGAGGATACGCACTCAAGATCAAGACGAATATTAGTTCTCTCACTAGATCATGTTTCCTTTCCTGTTCTAGTGTTTGTGTAGCGGGTTACCCAAACAAACAAAAGACTCGTATCCGTTGGAACATCTTTTTTTTTTTTTTTTGTCAACCTACGCATCAAGGCCTCCTGACAATTGAAGTAATTTTTTCTAGATAACAAACATCCGATCGTAATTCGTAATTGGATGATTGCGGAAATTTTATTTAGAAAAAAATATATTATAACTAAATTACGCACATTTAAAGTTGCACTTACGTACTGTGCTTGTCAAAATCTATACTTAATAGGTATGATTGAGGTTGAAGGTTTTTAACTATATCACATCGTTAATATTTTCATATATCTAATGACATCGTTAAGTCTATGTAACAAAATCAATGTCATGTGGATTTTCATATATCTATATAACAAAAATCAGTGTTCTAAATAGCGTGCTATAGCATTTTTGGACCATAAATGCTAAGCTATGTCATCAAAACACGCTATTTCAGCTACGAATGCTATAACAGTAATAGCGGTCCGCTATAGCGCATAGCGTGTAGCGCAAATCAACATGAGATGTTTTTTTTTTTCTTTTCAATTTATATGAGCTTTAAACAAAGGCTTAGATTAGATTTTAATCGTGATTTTTTTTTTTTGCAATTGACGTACTAAGCTTTATATTAAACTATTAATTATTAAATGAGAGATCCATCAAACGAAATCAAATAAGGAAACTACAGTGCACTATGCAACATGAGCTGTTTTTTTTTTCTTTTCAATTTATATGGGCTTTAAATAAAGGCTCAGATTAAATATATTAAGATATTTCTTGAAGTAACAAAATGATAATTACTATATGGTAGTTTGAATATTTTGAATAGATTAAGATAGTTAATTATGCCATGATGTCTAGGTTATTTTGAAATTTAAATAGAAAAAAATAGATTATGTCATGATGCTGAATATATTTTAAATAGAAAATAGATTATGTCTATGGATATTTTGAGTCGCAATTTGGACTTTGTATTGGTTCAATATGAATCTTATAATTTTTTTAAGAGGAGGGTTCAAATGCACCCAAATACACCCTATCTTTCAAATCTTTTTTCTTCGTTTTCAAAGTCCGAATAGTCAATCCGAACCGTTAGATGCGATCTATATATTAAGATGTACTTGGAGACCAAATTTTACATTTTTTGAAATTTTTTTACTATTTATTAAGCCACTTTGAAAATCGCTGATTTTATATTTTCTGGACCATTGGATCAGCGATTTTCAAAGTGGTTTAATAAATAGTAAAAAAATTTCAAAAAAATGTAAAATTTGGTCTCCAAGCACATCTTAATATATAGATCGCATTTAACGGTTCGGATTGACTGTTTTGACTTTGAAAACGGAGATAAAAGATAGGGTGCATTTGGGTGCACAAAAATTTGGGTGCATTTGAACCCTCCTCTTTTTTTAATCAATCTGATGTTATTTATTGTTCTATGAGACTTAAATAATGTTAATATTTAGTACAAATATATGATATTTTAAAAAAAAATAAAAAAATACTATGTAGCATAACTTTTGTTATAACAACAATGCTATTTGCTATAGCTTTTTTTAAATTTCTCGCTATGACGCGATAAACGCTATTTAAAAACTTGACAAAAACAATGTCATCGTTAATATATAACAAAAACAATGTCTATTTAATAGATAGGATCAACCAAGTTCATGATTGACATGAGGTCCCCGAATCTTAATTAAAAAATCCCCATCCACTATTTTATTTACAGTTATTTTTTTATAGTTTTTATTTCTTTGATTATGTCCACAAATTAATTAAAGTTTGGCATCCATAGATCCAACTCAACGGCATCTGGAATAAACACCTGGCTCAAAATCACCCATGCATCCATGAGCACGTATATATCCTCTGCATTAACTCAAAAAGAGAATCTTTTGAGTTAATGAAACTCTACTGTTTGATTTTAAACGAATCAATTCAGATCCTGTCTATAAATATCGGGAGCTTTTCAATATTAGTGCAGATCTAGTCTGCACGTATCTTTAAACAGATCGGACGGTTAGAATTCATTAACTCAAAAGATTTCCTTTTGAGTTAATGCAGAGGATACGAATTCTGCATCCATAGCACACACTCTTGTTCGCAAATCTCACCCTTCATTCTTCCCTCGAGAGTCGAGACTTATCTTTTGACTATTGGCTATACTCAGTCATAAATATTTTCTTCATCTCCATTACTTCGAAATGGAGATGTCCTTATATGTTTGTTCTTATCTTGTTCCTGGCTATAAACAACAAAGTATGAAATGGAGGTGGTCCTGATTGAGACTATCTTCACCTTTTTCTTTCCTTTTCTCTGCCTATTTAAACCTAAGAGGAAGCATACATACATAGCAATTCTACTCTTTAAACCAAAATTTAAGACATAACAACTACTCTCTCATGGCTTCTCTGACAATAGCCTCGCCTTGTGTTAACACAAGCTCAATAAGAGATGATTCTTTCTCTTCATACCTAACCTTAGTTCGAGAAAGTTTCGCTACGGAGGTCAGCCACACTGGTCGGACCCGTTCTTCGTTTCAAAACAAGTCAAGCAGACAGCTCAGCGATGATGGCGAGATTGATATATTTGATGCTGAGAAATATTTTAATGGCGCAATGGAATATAAAACCAATATACTTCCTGAAAAGGAACTAAACCTGCCATATAAGAAGGATAAGAAAGCAAGTGCAAAATCAAGGTCGTCGAGAAAAACAGCCAGCACATGCTCTGAAGCCAGTGGTAATAGTCGCATCGGCCTACTCAGGCAGCACAGCAAGGCGGCAAAAGCCGATGGAAAGAAGCTTCTTAGAGTTTTCTTATGCACTTGTTCAGGAAAAAAAACAATAGATACTGAGGTAGAAGGTGAATCGGCCAGTGATAGTTTGGGTGAACGCAACCTGATGGATGACATACGGTTAGCTAGTGAAATGAGAATGAAGAGGCTTGAGCTAGGATTCAATGAGGGCTCGTTTAACGGCCCTGAAAATTTGAAGGGTATAGAAGGAAAAGATGCTTTTGGAAGGGAACTCAGAGAGGGGGAGAAAAAGGCTAGTTTAGGTACAAGGGAAAGCCTTAACCGTTCGTCGGATATTCTGTCTACTTCACTCAACAATAGATGCAATGGCGATAATTATGACGACGATATTAGTAGTGAGTCTAGCTCTGATTTGTTTGAAATTAATAGTACATCGATAAATTCACAATTCTTTTTTGAGCCTTATATGGCTGATTCAGCGGTGTATGAGCCAAGCGAGGCGAGTATTGATTGGAGCGTCGTGACAGCGAGTGCTGCAAACTTTTCGGTGGCATCACAGTCTGATGAATCGAGAAAGCCAAGCACAAAGGGAAGCCGGAACCGGAAGGGACTGCTCATGGGCTGTGTCAGCCATAAAGCAGTAAATGTAACAACTGATTCGCACCGGTACAAGTTGACTAAGAGAGACAACACAGTGGAGAGGCCAGATATGCCAGTGCAAATCGGTCACGAGGGGTTTGTGGCCCCGGCAATGAGGTACCAGTTAGAAAGCCTTAAGAAGACAGAGTCGAGGTCAACACCTCACCAGCATGCCATGCCTCCGACCCGACCAATTTCACGTATACAAGCACGACAACCAATCTACATTCGGTCTTAATGGGAAAATTGTAGTTCTGTACTTCTGTGTAGTAATCAAGGCTTTTTCTTGGTTCTTTTTGTTGAGAGATTGTAATCTAGTTGGTAAATCAATCAGCTCTCTCATGCTGTGATGCATATATGTTCAGGATGTCGTTTGTTGTATATAGCGTCAGGAAATAAAGTTATGTGGTTAATTTGGTGTAAAAAATTGTCATCGTCCTAAGTTTATTCAGTTATATATATATCATGTTCTTTCTTTAGCCAGAAAGAAATAGTAGAAGATAAGATTATCTAAGTTTTCTTTGTGTGTGGGAAGGAACGGTTCAAGGGTCCAATTCATTTTTTTATAAACTCTTACTGGAACAGGATTTTGGTTTTGTGGATTCTAACACAAAAATGAAAAAACTCATTTCACCCAATTTATCGCCTGTACGTAATTTCAATGTTTTTGAAGAGTATGCATGAAATGTTTCTCTCTTTTCAAATAATGATTGAAGAATGAATTTTTACTGAAATTTTCTTTTTGGCAAAAGAAAAAAAGAGACACACAAATAAGATAATTAATCAAAGTTTTTCCTTTTTCTAGAAAACAATTTTACAAAGTTTAGGAATTTCTCACATCAATAAGAGCCAAAATCTTAGTCACTCTCAGTAGTTAATGCGACAGCAATATAGCTTACCCTCGAGACAATGTATCCACATAGGCATGTAGCACTTTTTGTCAGGTTCTGGAAGCAGCTAGGACAATTGGAAATGGACCCGGATATTAATTTTAATTACGATTTGTCTGACATCCAAGCTGCTTACTTGGATCTTATGCGCCACAGACTACTGCCATACGATTTGGCAAGTCCCCAAGAACTGGGTTGTTTGCTAAAGCACGAAATAGTGCTAAGAAAATATAGTTAAAAGAATAAGGTGTAAAAGTGATTAAATTTAATATACACAGCATGCGACATTAGAGATAGATTTTTTTTTCTTATTGTCTATATATGGCTCTATGGTAATTAACAGCTAAAGAAAAATGTCTAAATCTTAAATGGAATAAAATAAGTATACTGTATGTATGTTTGGAAATTCTTACTTATTCAGCGATACCGATCTATTAAATAATGTTTTGCGGTTTGCCGTTGGAAAGTTTACTACAAAAGATTTGCCAAATAATATAATTAATTAGCGCATAAATAAAGGTGAATGGTCTAAAGATCAGACGATTATCCCTTCTTCTCAGAACAAAAACAAAAACAACTACTGTCCTAGCCCAATATCAATCTACTCCCAAAAAGGCTGGTATAGTGGTATCAGTACCAGTACATCTACATACACTGGTACCAAGGGTCCAAGACCGAAACAAAACATCAACAACTAGGTTAAGTTTAACTATCATTCAAACACAAAGTATAATTTTGTAAGAGTAACTAGTCATCATCAGATGGAGTTTCCTCTGATCCAAAGCCAACAGTACTAACCATGCTATATATATTAGCAGGGTCCCATTCTTGCAATGGTATGTTATCCATGCCCTTGTTGCTTGTTTCACTTCCTCTTTCGAAGTCCCTATCCAATAGTGTACAATAGAGATATATAGTAATATGACATTCCTATTATATTTAATTGATTTACCATAAAAATACACTTCATTTTTATGCTCCATAAAGTCCAACAAAAAACACTAACAACTATATATAACAGGAATGCCGTTCTCTGGGCACCAGTAAGAGACACTGCCACAATAATTATATCATCAAATATTCAAATGAGATTCAAGTGGTAAAAACGTCTTCACTCAGTTTCATTCAAACCATTTTTTTTTTCACATATGAACATGTCACAAATAGGTAATTAACATCTTCATTTAAATAGACCACAAAATATTCCATGTTCATTTGGTTTTAAAAAAAATTCAATGTGATTTTGAAAAGAACATGAGGGATTTACATCAAGTTAGAATTAAAAAACAAAAAGGAGTTTTGTTTAAACTGGATTTTGAAAAGACATTTGATCGTATTAACTGAGACTTTTTATTGAATGTATTGCATACTAGAGGTTTTGGATCCATATTTATAACTTGGATTCATCAAACATTGTCAGGAAATGAAACCTGTGTTAATTTTAATGGTTCTTTAGGAGATTATTTTATTTGTAAACGGGAATTATGGCAAAGTGATCCTATATCACCTTTTTATTTATTTTGGCAACTAATGTACTTAATAAGATCTTACAAAGAGCTAATTAGGGAGGTTACCTCTCTGGTTTGGGTAATTTTAAGAATGTAGGTAGTATTCTTAGCTTACATTTTGCGGATGATACATTGCTATTTCTAAAGGCTCATGAATATCTTGGATCATGTTAAGTGGTTGTTACTTGCTTTTGAGAACTTATCAGGTCTCAAAATCAATTATGCTAAGAGTAAATGTATCTTCTTAACGTGACAAATATTGAAAGTAGATTTAAGCTACTGTTTTAGGTTGTCAACTTAGTACTTTACCTTTAACTTACTTAGGTTCCTATTAATAAATAAAATTGAAAAAAAATTAAGGATAGGAAAGTTCTCTCTTATCATTGGGTGGAAGGGTCAAGTTACTAAATTTGTCATTTCAGCTATACTTATGTGTTGGCTTTTTATCTTTAGGATGTTAACTAAAATAAGACATAAAATTGATAAAATTAGAAAAAAATTCTTATGGCACGAGTAATAATACTAGGAGAAAATATTCCCTCATTTGTAGGAGTCAAGATCAAGGGGGTTTGGGAATACTAGATTTACGTTTAATGAATAAAGCTTTTTTGACCAAATGGTAAATTAGATTTATAGATAGAACTTTTACTTGTACATGGAATGATATATTACTTAGCAAATATGGTAATAAAATATCTCCTGTTGTTTGTTCCCCTTTTGGGAGATCAATCCTTAAAGACTATAATTTTATTAACTTAGAGTTAAATAAAGAAATTAGTAATGGGATTGGTACTGCCTTTTAGCTTGATAGGTGGTGTGATGAATACCCTTTGCAACACTCCATTCCACAATTGTTTTCAATAGTGGATAATATGTTTGTTCAGTTGCCCAAGTGTTTTCAGGATTATTTTTGCAGTTGTCATTTTTAAGACAGTTAACTGGTATTTATTTACAAAAATGACATGCTATATAGCTGAAATTCTTGTACTTCTCTTTAAACCCTACTTTAGAAGATAAATTGCCTTGGAGATGGTCTAATAAACATGAGTTTATTGTACATTATTTTTATAAATGGATAAAATATGGTGGTATTCTAAATAAGGAATATGCCACAATTTGGAAATTCAAAATTCCTTTAAAGTTAAGGTTTTTCTATGGTTACTTAGGAAAAATAGAATTCTTACCAAGATTAATTTGGTGAGAAGAGGATGTCCATGTTGGCGGAATCAGGATTTGAAATTTTTTTTTTTTTTTGGGGGGGGGGGGGGGGGGGGGGTGGGGGTAGCCGCCAAAAGACGAAAGAACAACTGCATGAGGGGTGCCAATCGGTATGCATCTGTAAAAAATATTTGAAAATAACTACCCCATAAGCAACCAATAAGCAACTTCCGATAAGTTGGGGGGTGCCTGGCCCCCCTTTGCTTGTACCTAGTTTCGCCACTGCATGTACTGATAAGTGTGTGTACTGTGGTGAGCTAGAGAGTACTGATAACTTAATTATTTGTTCAGTCTCTTATGTTAGATAGATTTGGAATTTGTGGCTCTTGGATGATGTTATTCATTTTAAAGATAGATTATTAGTTGAATTAGTAAGAGGGGCAATTCTATAGACTACTTGGTTAGAATGTAATAATGTTTGTTTTAATAATACAAGCCCTTTAATTGCTAAATCATTGGGTAGTAAAATTTTATCTTTAGCTTCTTTTTGGTGTGCTTCTCGTAATGATGATTCTCTAGGGTGCAAACGGATTGGATAATATCCAACTGTATCCGGATCTGTATCCGAAAATTTGATACGATATCCAAATATTCGTGCGGATACAGATACGGTTTTGATTTTTAATTATCCATATCTGAATAGTAGATATATACTATATAGTTTAATATATATTATGAAGATATACTCCTAGGAAGCCATTGTACCCGTGTTCGACACCGACACGCCTATGACACAGCCACGATACGTATCAGACACGCCAGCTGACATATCTGGTGAGTTGGCGTGTCTCAACCCTCCTGATACGGTCTCCGACACCTTGTTGAAAGGTGCCGATACACCTCTGTCTGTCTGGACACGGATCCGACACTCGCCCATGCACCAGCGCTTCTCCGTAGATCGTGCATGAACCGCAATAAAAAATCTATCTTCGCATGAACCGCAATAAAAAATCTATCTTCGCATGAACCGCAATCAAAAATCTATCTTTTGGAGCATGCAGGATGCGAACCCCCAAACTGGTGATTCAACGACATAATACTTAACCACTCGGCCACCTTCTCTTTGTTGTCAAATTAGAGTAGCTTTGTATATATATTGCATACTTGCGTTATTATACCAAGTATTTTTGTATTTATATAATTAAATTAATAATATAATTAAAATAATAAAATATATATAATAGGCGTATTGTGTCTGAGGTTTTTAAAAATTATCGTGTCACCGTGTCCGTATCGTATCTGACACGATACCCGTACCCGTATCCATGCAACATAGTATTTATGCATATATCTACGGATATCCGATATCCAATCCGTATCTGTACATATCTGTCTAATATCCGATCCGTATCGGTATCCAAAAAATAAAAGCGGATAAGAATATGGTTTTACCACCATCCGATCCATATCTGATCCGTTTGCACCCCTATGATTCTCATTTAAATTTGAGCCTCATTCGTCTATCTGATGTTAAGGATATCTCACACGTACTCCTGAAAGTGGAGGAGGGCGCCACGGATCTGACCACAGCTGTGGAGGTCCTAGTGTCAATGTCAGGCAGAGAGGCGTCAAGGGACCAACTTTAGAGATAGTTCGAGGGGATTTTGGACCTGACAGCCCATTAAGTCCAACGTCTGACGTCAATTGGGTGAAGAAGATGATTTTGTTGACTGGGATTTGTTCGACTATTGATTTGGCTTTGTTATGCTTATATGTTTAGTACTGTTGTTCTCTGCTTTTTGTGTTGATTTCATAACTGTTCTCTGCCTTTTGTAACTAAACATGTGTATATATGCTTGACTAAGGAATTGATACCTGTTTTAGGTACCAATACTTGGTCTTTTTGGTTTCTAATGAAAATCAGTGGTACCACCACTCACCACTACTTTCAAAAAAAGAAAAAAAAACCGCATGAGTGCATGATCGATGTACCATACATCCATACCGTGTGGTCCTCTTGTTGGACCTCCCATGCATCACATATCTATTAAAAGCTCAGCATTTTTACTCTTAGTTTTCTTTGGCAATAATTTTGCCATAAATATATTAGCAAATGCAAACTGGGAGGTTTCTAGAGAAAAGGGGTAAGAACAAAAGAGGTTTAATTATAATTGAAATATCAAATACCTATATATTATCCAATTACATTAACAAAATTATTCATTGAGCATCTAATTGTGTACTGGCCTCTTCTTAATATAGTCAATATTTGAGATATGTGAGAAAGAAATTTCTAAATATGCCGAGCAGATGGCCGTAAAGAGCATCCATGTCCTTCCTATGCCACTAAGAAGTTTTTGAAAATTTTACTAAAAAGTACTACAAGCTCATATATATAGAGCTCCTTGTTTATTTCTGAATAGTATGTCTAACATATATTTAGCTCTAGTTTTTTAGAATCTCTTCTTAGGAAGATAAATATTATTAAGCAAATTATTAGAGAAAATACATTTTGGTGGACCTTAAAGCAATAATGTTCATTTTTTTTTTGTTTCCTTATAAAATTTAGTATTAACCGGCATTAATATGTCTATATCAAATATTTGATTCTGATCACCTCTAAGTAAAACAATTAAGTATTCATATTATTTTATAATTTTTTTTGTAGCTACTCCTATTATTTCCAGAAATACCTGATATATAATTAATTTGATGCAAACTAATTAAGGTATAGATTACTCTTAAGCTCCAGGGGTGGAGCCAAGTAGAGTCAGGGCCGGGTGGACACTTGCCTACTTCTAGCTAAAATTTTGTTTTCTTTCAAGAATATAGTTATTTTTTTTGTACATTTTTAAATAATTTATAAAGTATACTTTAGTTTTAAAAAATTAATAAAATTTTGCCTAACTCTGATTTTTTTTTTTCCAAAATGTGCTTCCTTTTCTATATATTTCTCAGAAGAAACTATAAAAATATACTTAAATTTCAAAATAATAACAAAATTATGTCTCATCCAAATGTTTTGCTCTAGTACTTTATTAGGCTACGGCCCAGAAGCTCTGTAGAAAGCATTAACACATCAAAAATTATGAGAATATATATTTTTTTATTTTTTTTATTAAGGAGCTTCAATATTCACTAGCATGATATTATTTTCGAGAATTTAATCCACATCTTCAAAGAGTGACAAGAACTCGTTTCCCTAAACTAAGTTTACGGTTCAAAACACAAATGTTTACAGTTTCATCAACAATCTAAGGAAAAGAGGATGTCTATCACAAACATGTGTGTCATGTGTTGTCGCGATGCCGAGTTAGCCATTTACATAGTAGGACAGTGCTCATTCGCAACAGAAATGTACACAAGGATAGATATTACAACAAAAATGAGAACACACAATTGATGCAATACTAAGCCTAGACAACATCAAAAAGGCAAGGGCAACCTTACTAGTGACAATGTTTGTCATTTGGAGAGAAAGATGTGCACGCATATTTAGAGATATCAAGAAGAAATCGGAAGAACTAATAGAGGAAGTGACGCAAATGTTGCACCACCACAATGAACCAGCGCGAGGAATCTAACTACTCAAAAAAATTTACATTAAGTTTTTTAATTATTCGCATGAGACCTTCTATTTTTATTTGTTTACTTTTGCTCAAGACTACTTAAGCAACTTTCGTTTATTTTCAATTTTGCAACTACAGATCTTTTGTAACCGTAATTATCAATTAAATATGGACTAGATCCTTATTTTTCATAAAAAAAAAGAACAAATGTTTACAAATAACACAAAAATTGTACATGGCCACATAGAATTGACTGCTTAAAATAGAGTGGGGCCCACTTTGGCGCTATTGTCATTGCCAATCATCTTGTTGTAGATGGATCTGACTCCGCTGCTCTCCAAATAAGAGAGCAGGACCCTGTTATTCAAAATCTAACCGTTGAATTTTTTTTATGCACGAATCTGAACACAAATGAACGGTTAGAATTTGAATAACAGAGTTATCCTCTCCTATTTGAAGAGCAGCAGAGTTGATTCCGTTAGGTAGATGCCCCTCCCCTCTCTAATGGGAAGTGAAAGAGATGGGCCATAAATAAATGGTCCTGGTCCGTACATGCCAAGAGAATTTCCTTGAAATTGAGAGGAGAGAACCTTGACCGTTCATTGTTATCCATCACGGGCCCAGTGACAATGGCCGAGTATAAGAGCCCATGTGGTGCATCCTGATCCGACCCGCTTCCGACCTGCTATTTCTCTCTACGTGTCAAGTCAAAGCGCCGGTAATACTTGCCCATAATCCAACTAGTCATTTATGAATTATGAGACAAACAGATAATATTTTAGGAAGATTTGGTTTTGTCTGTACAAGGAATGTTTTTTAGGGTTTTCACAAAAACATTAACTATATCGATGTAAGCTTTTTTCTCTAGTTGGCTCTTTGCTGACCTTAAAACTTAGCTAGTTGTCAATCTCCCTCTCTTTCCTTTTTTTTTTTTGGCTCCCCTCTCCCATTTTCTTTTTCTTAGTATCTAGTTCATATTTATGTTTAAAAAAAAATCTTCTGCTTAATGCTCATTCGTTCAATGTTTTCGAAATCCACGTGGGAGTTTGACATCCACAAACATATTTGTCTACTTAACAGGCCAAACTTTTGTTAAATTATATACTTCTAATTTTTTTTTTTAAAGAATATATATAAGTTGCATTACTGACGACAACATCCGATAAATGGAAATAATTTTCTCCAAGCAGCGAGTTTACAAATACTGCATTATATCTCGTTTTATCAATATTATAAAATTTTATGTATAATATTAGAGATGTATAAATTTCCAGTCGTGACCAGACAAATTAGGGGAACGAGTTTCCAAGGGTGCAGGAAATTTCTGCTCTTAGAGCCACTATCGGATGAGACTGGGATCATTTTGAACATTTAAATATTTGATATGGAGTCCACTTTGAACCCACCGGCAGAAACTTTAGGAGCATGAATTTCCTACCCGCAGAGGTGCAGGAGATTCGGTCTCCAAATTAGGGTGACTAACATGTAATCATTATTCTTTATCATTTTTATCACAACACGTGTTTGACTTGATTACAACATGATATAATTGGTGACTCAACTCTCAACACAACTAGTCACGATATGACACAAATTTACATTTCTATACTATATACAATATCCAGATTCAAAATTAATAATTTTTATGCTTAACTCTATTATACTTATCATTTAAAAATTACATGATAATATTAAAATTAAATATAATAAAACAGCAGTATTTATAAGTCTCTTTCTATCGATAGACGATTTGCAACAGCTGAATGATTTGACAATACGGTTGTCACACCAACCGGATTTGACAACAAGATGACACATACAAGACGGAGCGCAATGGAACCTAAATAGCTCAGGTATATTCACTGTAAAATCAGCATATTTAGGTATGAAGAATGAAAACTCAATCCAAACACACATTCACATTCATAGAATCTGGAAACTAAATGTTCCTCCAAAGATGAAGACAATTGCGTGGCTATTAATTCAAAATAAGATTTTAACGGTAGATAACCTTATTAAGAGAGGATGGAGCCTTCCCAACAGGTGCATCATGTGCAAAAGGGATGCAGAATCGGCAATGCATCTTTTTGAAGAATGTCCGCAATCTATTGCAATTCAGATTATGACACTAAATAGATTTTCAATCACGTACGATGAAGTCCGAAGAGGAAATACTACTATGATTCAATCTCTCATGAGCAATGACCGAAGTAAGAAAACAAAGGAGATTATCTTGATCACACTATTCATAATCTGGAGAGAGCGATGCACAAGAATTTTCAGAGAGCAAAGCAAAACGCAAGTTGAGCTATCAGAAGAAGTATATCAACAGTGGTCATTGCTAGGATACAATAGAAGCTCAACCTAAATCTTCTTCTTCTTTTTTTTTTTTTTTTTAAAACAATGGATTCTATCTTCAGAATCCGCATTTTGCTTGTAATATCAGGTTTTAGTTCAAAATCTGAAACTCTTTTTTTCATGATATCAATATATAAATAAGGACTTGATCCTTATTTTTTTATCAAAAAAAAAAAAAAAGTCTCTTTCTTCTCCAATGACATTTCTATGTTACGAACTTCTTTTTAAAAAGAAGAAGTTAAAAATGGAGTCTTAATTCATCTCTAAAATAGACATTAGCATCCAATTATCTATTAAAATAAAAATAAAATGTAAGTCCCCGCCTTTAAATATTCATGAGAAATTACTCATTTAATTTGAGTTTCGAACTTATAATCCCTCCACGTAGAGAACATTACATTTTAATTATTTATCAAAGGTTGATTCGAGCTATAAACTTAAATTTATAATAACTATAATTAATATGTTATGTTATTAATATTGTCGGCATCATGTCCTTAATTGGTACTGATTAAATATGACAAAAAAAAACATTTATTTCAAAGACTTATACAGTCATCATAATTTAACAAATCATTTTGATAGCTGAGGTTGTTATTTTTCTTGCAATAATTGTGGAGCCCTCTCACCCTCTTTCTAGAGATCATTCTCTTTGTACACTCTAGTTACTGTATAAAGGACAGTGTATTGGACACAAGTGTTGGTATATATATACATATAGCTAAGGACACAATACAACATGATACGTGTAACGTCTTATTAGACATGTCAATATATTGTTCTTAGTCGTGCTATATATATATATATTTTTTTTCTAAAATCGGCATATATAAACACAGTATGTCTAATTTTTCTATTTTGTAGACATTTTTTTTTCAGAATTTTGTCATTTTTTACTACTTATAAATATTTTCTCAAATTATACTAAAACACAAAAATACTATAAATTTTTTTGATAAAAAGTTGAAATTTACATAATGTAATTTAATTATTTGGATTCTCTGAATATTTATTCATATATTTTTAACTTTAGTATTTTAAAGTAAAAAAAAAATATCAAATTCTATAAAAAAAACCCGACATAACAAGTCAAAGCATGTCTTACTAAATCGCATTGTGCTGGGCGTTAAACGTATTGTGTTCAACTCTGATACTGCATTTACGGCACATTATTTGTTTCAAACATGTCTAAACACGATCAGGGGCGGACCCATAATTTTCGTCGACGGGGGAGGGGGCAAAAAAATTTCGAATTGGGTTTAAATAGCTTATCGGATTTAAATCTATTAACTAATTGGGTACTCGATAAAAAAAAAAAAATAACTTATATTTTTCAATGTTTTAACTTATAATTCTAATTATCAATCATAATTCAATAAATTTATTTTAATTTTAGCACTAAATTTAACCTGAATTACAAATCAAACATCCAGATGGGGGCAAAATTTTTTTCAGAGAGGAACAAAGTCGATCGGTATCAATAGATCACCACTAAAACTCAAAATTCAGAGGAGGGCGGCTGCCCCCCTGGTCTATCTGGGTTCGCCCTGAACACGACATGAAACACAACACGGCTTCAATACACTAACTGTAACTTAGACGCTCTTTTTGTCAAATTTAGAAAATCTAGATCCCATTCTTATTTGAGCACGTCTAGCAGGACCGGAATTCGAATTTTCTTAATTATTAAATAACTTAAATTTTGAGTTTGAACTCGGACCGTTCAGTATGTTTTGACATAATATTATAAAGTTTGAGTGAATTTCACCTTAAAGTGGATTGACCTAAACTCAAAATTTGATTCACTTTAATTAGAGAATCCGGACCCGTCTAAAATTCATGCTCTCGCAGTCTACGGAACTGTTCACCCATTTATCTATTAGCAAATATTATCTACATTTTAATAAGTGAATACTTACGCAGTCGGAGAGCACAATAGATGTTATCTATCTTCTTATATTGTTTAATCGCACCTGACAGAAACGGATTTAAAAGAATAAGATTGAAGATGCTAAATAAGTTAATATAATGTAATTTTATTTTATAAGAGGATTAAATAATATAAGTATTTATACAAAATTATACAAAATTGTTAATTTTTAATTGATAAATGACTCGATCAATCCTAATTAATTTTATGTCTGCTCATGCCGCTAAATACTACATCACTCGTCTTCATTAATAATTACTATATTTAATAAAAAAAAAATTAATGTACATTGCTTTAAATATTGTTTAATCAAGAGTCATATCATATGTTTAAAAAGCAGCTCCTATGGCGACTTAGAGACAGGAAGAGCATTATTATTTTAGAACTAATTTTGTAATTTGAGAATTTAATGCCGATATAACTATTTAGAATAATTAGTTCTAGTTTAAGTCGTAATTGAAATTAAATACCAACTGGATTGGTCAAGGCTCAAGACTGGCAGAATGTGACATGAATGAACGGTAAATTGGTAATGCACACCTGGGGTTAACATATTACTGTTATTGAAAATTATTTGTATCCCTCGTTGTCGGCCATTTTTATTAATACTCTAAAAAAAAAGATTTTTTAAAATTGCCCTCATGTTTGACATTTTTTTTTTTTTTTAAAATGCCTTGACTGCCAGGTCCACGGGCAGCCCACCCCTTCTAGCAGAACGCCCGGGCCAAGAGTAGTCCACTAGGGACCAGACCGCCTGGGGTCCGGGCGGTTCTTTTTTTTTTTTTTTTTTTTAGAGAGAGATCTTAATATTTTGATTTAAATAATTTTGTGAAGAAAATTTTTTCTTGTTTAGAGTGTATGCCAAAAAATAAGACATTTGATATATTTATGAAGTGATGTCGTAACTCAACTCTTTATAACTTTGATTTGGCTTGTCAGTTGGATATCACAAGTTTAAAGATAACATTAATTAAGGACTTGGCCTCCGATAGCATGTTGATCTTATTCTCTTTATTTATGATACTAAAACAGTAGTTTAGAGCTACTAAAATATATTAAAATCTCAAATTAGATCTCTGTTCATGCACAATGCATCATAGACTGACATCTGGTATGGTACCAAGTCCAAACTCAGCAGCCAAGCACTAAGCAAAAGCCACTGGTATAATGCAATGCACTAAAAACATCAAATTTGACATCTTCTGGTAAATCAGCAAGTCTGGACTGATACATGGACCAAACTGTAAAAGTTATTATACCAGCATGTAGAGCATTAAAAAATACACAGAATTGACACAAATTTCAATTTATTTAATTTTTCTACAATTAGTTATGAATTTCTAAAGTTCGGCTTTTGAAAAAAATTTAAACAGCCATAACTTTGGCTAGGAAAGTCGGATTTGCGCGTATAACCACTTCTCGGAAAGGAGTTGGGGGGGACGAGAAGGATTCGAATATTACCCGGGTATCCGAAGCATCAGAATTTCAAAAAAACATCTTTCAGTGCCTCAAAAATTTCAGGACCTGTTTGTTTGGTGTAGAATTGTGCGGATGACATTTTACGAGTTTAGAGACTCACTATTTAATTTGCGAGAATTCAAACTCATGGACACATACATATTAAATATGAGAATGTACTGAAATGATTATTCGGTTGTATTGTGAAATTAATTGTAGAAAATCTTAACTTTTTTTTATTGTTGTTGTAAAATATGTATTTATAAAAAAATTCCTACGAATATGCATAATAAAAAAAGGTATTGGAATTTGGAAGTAATATAAGAAATTGCTAAGCAAACATTTATAAAAAAGAATGAGTATCTATTTTCATTATTTTTTATTTGAACAAATAAAAATATATTCATAGATATATATTTCACAGTAAAATTAAGTACCAATTTACAAATGATCAATTTTCTTTTTCTTGTTGTTATTTTGCATCAATAATTTTATTAAATTTAAATGGTATCATAAACTAATTTGGTAATTTATCGAGATTAAAAATGAAAACCATATGGAAACAAGACTTGATTAGTTTATATGGTGATAAACATATACATGTGAACTATCAACTCTTTGATCATTTATAATAAAAACACACATATTGGCGTTGGTAGCCGTATGGGAAAAAACATTAGCTCTGAACTAATTTGAAAATTGTCATAATCTTTTCTACTTTTTGGACCTTTTTATGGGTTTTATCTATAAAAAAATTTGACAGTCGAACGAATTAGGAAATAAAATTTCCATTTTTCTGAGAAATCGTATCCATTCCCAAACCACCGAATGGGTCCTTAATCTATTACGCGTCACTTCATGAAATAGTAAAAATTATAAAAGGGACAATGCTTCTATTCTATATTATTTTATTTTTTGGAAAAGTGAAAGAGTGAAATTGAACCTATTTTAACAAAAAAGAAATTATTCTTTCTCAATGCTACCTTTATAATTAACGGAATAGTGGGGATGGAATAGAAATAATTAAAGTGCAAAAGAGAAGGCTTTGATTGCTTATTTCCATTCTAATTTCAATTCTTTTTATTATTTTTATTTTTTCTCAATTTTATCCAATTCCAATCATACTCCTCGCTCGACAACAATTTAATTATAAAGTATAAACAGATGTTGACTGTAAAATTAATGTTCGTTGATAGCATTTAACAAAGTACGTGGACAACTAAATAACTTGTTCGAAAAATTAATGTTCTTTAGCACAAGCAGTTGATACCTGAGATTGACAACAAAATAAGTTGGTTAATAGTTATTAGTTTATATTTATCGAAAATTAAATGGTCATTTTGTCACAGTGGAGCACTTGCAGGGCCAATTCATAAAACTGCTTAAGAAGTGATCGCTTTTTTGGGCTATACACCGTTTGGGCTTATCTTGGGCCATCTACTAATTGGGCTTTATACCATATTTGTTAGTTACTCCATTTTGGCTGAAAATCTGCTGTGATTCTTGAGGGAGAATCACAAGACCTGCTATTTCAAATTCAATTCTTTATTTTATGAAATGTACAAATTTTAAAATCAGTAGTTTTCTGTGTATGAATCTTGAAATAAATAAAGAGATGGATTTGGAATAATAGAGCCCTGTGATTTATTT
Source organism: Carex pendula (assembly GCA_964058855.1). Lineage (NCBI taxonomy): Eukaryota > Viridiplantae > Streptophyta > Magnoliopsida > Poales > Cyperaceae > Carex > Carex pendula. The sequence goes on along the minus strand of CAXKVJ010000069.1, from coordinate 2,983 downwards.
CCGAAGTTTCAATACTGTCTGGTTGTCTAGGGATAAAATTATCTGTTAACAAATTTCATGTTCTTTCTTATTGAATGCACACAATTTTCTGTTTCTGGAACTCATAATAAGAACTGATTCGAAAAATTCATAATTTGACCAGCCTTCTCACGGGGTCCTGGTCCATTCACTTTCTTTTCTTTCTTTTTTTTTTTTTTTTTTCCAAAGAAACGCAAAGCGGCACCCCTTTCCGACCGAATTGCACGGATCAAGAAGTTTGATGACGGTTCATGTGAGAATCAAAATGTTAATTACTTGCTTGCCTGTGTTAAGCATGTAGAACAAGACGGTCATAGAATCATAATAGAAGTTCTAAGCAGGACAGAACTAGAAAATCTTGATAGGGAAGCTAAAAATTAAAATAGACAAATTGTGACTAATATAAATTAAACCTAAGCTCTTCTCAACACTACATAAATTCTTACCACTAAACTAAAGTGAACATGTGATTAATTATGAGAAGAACTAGACTATATAAAATATTTTAAAAAAATAAAATTTAATTAAATCGTAGTATATATAACTAATATTTTAAAATCATAGGGGTGTCTTAGCCATTTTTTAATTGGCTTTAGATCCGTCCCTGATTCTAAGTAACGATAATCTCGTCATCGCAAAAAAAGTTAAAAAAAAATACTTTAGCTTTTAAAGTCCAAAAACACTGTATACTTAATTAGATTCTCTTCTTTTTCATTACCTATTTTCTAATCTAGTCTCAAAACTCATATTCATGAATTAATTTCTTGAAAAAAGTCCGTCAATTAGTGAGAGAAATGGAGATCTCATATCCCCCATCCCTCCTTAATTGTCATAGCAAAAACGAACGACCCTTTAGAAGACAAAGAGGCCGGGACCAGCTGGAAGATTTTGCTATGTATTTTGTACTTAATTGAGGTTTTATTTATATTATAGCAAATTGTATTAAATTTTGATTTAGCGGCGTTGTAATTGTAGGACATTCAGATTTTCTCATTTTAATTCAATGTTGGTGAGCAGCATGCAAGCTAGCTCTTTGACCTTAAAAAAACATTATCAAAATATTTTAATATATATAGCAGTTTTACTCATTATTTATTTTCATTGAAAGCTGCTTCTCTACTGCATTATTGTAGAATTTACTCTCTTTTTTAAACAATTGTTTATAAAATAAATTATTCTGTTTAAATGACGCTTCTCTCTCATAAATTATTATATGATCTTTTGTCCTTAAGAACTAGGTTTATAAAATAAATCTATAGTTTGCCTTATTCATTATTTATATCTCGTCCCATCTTTAAAAAAAAAAAATTCAAGAGATTACAATAATAAGGATTTTATTAAATTATTGAAAATATATCAATATTGTATATTGATTTATTTTACATAGTTCTACATGTTTTATTGACAAATCTATTAAAGTTATTTTTGGTAATTAACATTTTTCTTTATTTTCATAAAAACAACTGTAGAAAATAACATGATTACTTACAGAAATTAAACTTAAATTGATTATAAGCAAACATACTAAATGCAAATCATGTCATCAATAATCTTGATATTTGACTTATGATTGAGAAATAAAAACAACAATATCATCTAACACAATAGTAAACAAATGTATACATCGGCCGGTCATGCCAAAATTAATAAATAGTCAGCACTAAACTTAAATTAATGAAATACAATAAACTTTCTCTTTATTATTTTGAAAATAAAATGTTTCTCCAAGTTGATGATATAGCGCATTAATTATTTTCACCATTATTGTTATAAATGGTAATTTACAAGAAGAATGTTTCACCAGCAATAAAATAACTATTCTATAGGGTTCAAATGCCTCCATTTTTTGTGTCTCCACCATGCCTCCATTTTTAAAATATTAATAACTCAAAATTTAAATCATAAACATCAAAATAAAATTGTTAGATGTGATCTATGTTATTTTCTCTATGTGCTCATAAAAAAATATCACGGTTTTGTTTATATGTGAACTAATAAGTTGAAAAATCAACATCTAGAAATTATCTATATTAGTATGTTTTTACAAGCTCTTGATAACAAATAAAATAAAGTTGAAATGTCATAATTTTTTACACGTGTATAGATAAAATGATGTAGATCATATCTAACGGTTTTATTTTGACTTTTAAGTTTAAATTTTTAGTTATTAAAGTTTTTAAAAATGAAGGTATAGAGGCATTTGAACCCTCTCATATATATATATATATACTAAATTATTATATGCCTTTTAAAGAGAATCTAACAAGAAAAACTAAATTATTAATAAATAATCATAATATCAATGATGTTAGTTGAAAATATATTTAAAAAGAATTAAATATTTCAATATTTAGAATGCAAGTGGTGCAAGTGGAATTGGTCCAAAATGGAAGGTTGACACATGATTTTTTTAATCAAATATTGAAATTCTTCCTATGAAATTTTGTCCACAATATTTGGTCCGAATTAATTCTCCCCATTTTGTCTAGACTATCATTGTGCTGGTACTTAGGTCCCAATCATCCCAACTAATCGAAAAAGAAATTTCAGCACAAGTTGTGTGCCGGGCTAACATGAGGTACATGTGTAAATTAACAGCTTAATTATATTAAAAAATTATTGGCAGGCATCTTTTTTAGACCCAAGTAAAATTACAGCTTAACATCAGATAATTAATTGTGTGCATCTTATATTATTAGTCTGCTTTATTTGTCCACCTATGTTAAAAAATTATTGGCCAGGCATATATTATTTTATACCTAATCAAAGTCTTGCATTCATATCAGTTGAAAATACCAGTTTGGATCGCGAAATAGCCCTTGTCTAGTAGTAAGTATCCATAGTAGAAATTAATTTGACTACAAATTATGGAATACATCTAGTTAATTTGACTACAAATTATTTGAAGAAAGTATCATACGTACAATAGACGGCTCAAAAAAATAAAAGAGATTTCAAATAAAAG
>CAXKVJ010000068.1:0-19821 GCA_964058855.1 Carex pendula | reverse complement strand
CGAAAATGAAAAATGAAACGATGGTCCGCATTCTGATTTTCAAATTTTACATTGAAATCTCTCTAAACTTTTTATATTACATATAGAGAGGGCTAAAATATTAAAAAAAAAACCGGGTTAAATTTCAATGTATCCGCCCCCCGATTATAATGGAAGTGATTTCATTATCACGCACATGGAACAGGTCGTAAGTCGTAACTAAAAAAAATGTGTTATTTTGAAAGAGTTATATTATAACAAAATTCAGTGCACCAAAGTAATGGGAATTGGTCTTGACAGGTTCTGTTATAAGAGAAATCTAATACAATAATATAATATATTAATGCAACAAAATAATGTATCTCTTCTAGAAAAAAAAAAAAAAAAAAAAAATCTAAAAAAAAGTAATGTATCAATATAACAGAATATTGCGTTATAACTAGTGGGTTGCAAAAACTCGACCCGGGCGGCCCGTATCCGACCCGCCCGTGCCCGAGCTCGGGTATAGGTCGGGTAAACGGGTACACGGGTACGGACATAAAACGGGTAGGGTACGGTTATTTGGTTCAATACCCGGGCAAATCCGGCCCGAATTACGCCCGTACCCGTCCGACCCGACCCGCCGCCCGTACCCGTTAAAAATTTCAAAAAAATTCAATTTTTTTTGAAATTTCAGATGCCGCCGGTTCAACCGGTCCCGGACCGATCTAATCAAACCCGACCGGCCGGACCCACCGTCCCGTCGATTTTTTTTTTTTTTTTTTTCAAATTTTTTTTTTAATTTTTTAATTTTTTTTTTAAATTTTATTCCCTCCCCAATATTTTCTTTAAATACCCCCTCTTCCTTTCAAAAAATTCACTCTCATTCTTTCATCTCTCAATCTCTCATTCTCTCAATCTCAATTCTCAAATTTAATTATTCTCAATTTTTTAATTTATTGTTTAAAAAAAATATAGTTGTAAATTTAATTCATTCTACAAATCCGCAAACGGAATTACGAAGGTATCGAAATTACGAAGTTCGGCACCTCCCGGAAGATTTTTTCGTGAGATTTAAAGGTAACATTTATTTCATTTTAGATTAATTTATTTTTGTAGAGTACATTTAGTTTATGCTAGATTTATTGAATATTAAGGAATTAGATTTGTCATTTGTGATTTGTTAGATTTATTTATGTTAGATTTGTTAGATTTATTGAATATGTTAGATTTATTTAGTTTATGTTAGATTTGAATATGTGAAGTAATTATATTTGTTTTGAATATGTTAGATTTTATTTTTCAAATTGTTAGATTTATTTTTAATATGTGAAAAAAATTGGTTAGTTTTATGTTTTTGAATATGTGAAATAATTAGATTTGTTTTGAATAGGTTAGATTTATTTTTCAAAATTTGAATTTATTTTTAATATGTGAAAAAAATAGGTTAGTTTTATTTTTTTGAATATGTGAAGTGATTATATTTGTTTTGAATAGATTAGATTTATTTTTCAAAATTCGGATTTATTTTTAATATGTGAAAAATATAGGTTAGTTTTATAGATTTGAATATGTGAAGTGATTATATTTGTTTTGAATAGGTTAGATTTATTTTTCAAAATTCGGATTTATTTTTAATAGGTTTTTTAAAATAGGTTAATTTATAGATTTGAATATGTGAAGTAGTGCTTTGCAAATGCCCGCCCGGGTATACTCGAACCTGACCCGCCCGTGCCCGGTACCCGGGGTACCCGTGCTCGAGCCCGGGTATAGGCCGGGTAAATGGGTACACGGGTACGGGCATAAAATGGGTAGGTACGGTTATTTGGTTCAATACCCGAGCAAACCCGACCCGAATTACGCCCGTACCCGACCCGCCGCCCTTACCCGTACCCGTACCCGTACCCGTACCCGACCTGTTAACAAATTCAAAAAAATTCAAATTTTTTTGAATTTTTTTTGCCGCCGGTTCAACAAATTAGAACATCCATCTACCCTGGATTTATTTTAACCCTTGGATCACATCATAGCACGAATCCTGAAACAATCTCATTCTTTGATCTTGAATTACTTGGAGAAGGGGATTTAACCACTTTGAATAGAAATTTTGGGTCCACAGCCCATTTAATTCCTTGCTTCCACTGACCGAGGGACCCAGCCCCCTTTCTCCGCTCCCCGTTCCTTTCTCTCCTATTCGCGCAAGACAAAAAAAAAAAGAAAAAAAACAGGAAAAAAAACAGAAAAAAAACAGAGGTAAAAAAAAAAAAAAAAAAAAAACAGGACCGGGTACCCGTATCCGGACCGTCCTACCCGTCAAGGGTACCACGGGCACGGGTATAGGACGGGCAGGGCACGGATTTTGGAAAAAATACCCGTGATACCTGGCCCGTGGTACCCGTACCCGACCCATACCCGTGCCCGACCCCGGGTATACCCGGCCCGCCCGAACCCGGTCCGAGAGCAAACCCCTAATGTGAAGTAATTATATTTGTTTTGAATAGGTTAGATTTATTTTTCAAAATTCGGATTTTTTTTTAATAGTTGAAAAAAATTGGTTAGTTTTATTTTTTTGAATATGTGAAATAATTAGATTTGTTTTGAATATGTTAGATTTATTTTTCAAAATTCGGATTTATTTTTAATATGTGAAAAAAATAGGTTAGTTTTATTTTTTTGAATATGTGAAGTGATTATATTTGTTTTGAATAGCTTAGATTTATTTTTAATATGTGAAAAATATAGGTTAGTTTTATAGATTTGAATATGTGAAGTAATTATATTTGTTTTGAATAGGTTAGATTTATTTTTCAAAATTCGGATTTATTTTTAATAGGTTTTTTAAAATAGGTTAGTTTTATAGATTTGAATATGTGAAGTAATTATATTTGTTTTGAATATGTTAGATTTTATTTTTCAAATTGTTAGATTTATTTTTAATATATGAAAAAAATTGGTTAGTTAGATTTGTTTTGAATATGTGAAGTAATTAGATTTATTTTTCAAAGTTCGGATTTATTTTTAATATGTGAAAAAAATAGGTTAGTTTTTTTTTTTTGAATATGTGAAGTGATTATATTTGTTTTGAATAGATTAGATTTATTTTTCAAAATTCGGATTTATTTTTAATATGTGAAAAATATATGTTAGTTTTATAGATTTGAATATGTGAAGTGATTATATTTGTTTTGAATAGGTTAGATTTATTTTTCAAAATTCGAATTTATTTTTATAGGTTTTTTAAAATAGGTTAGTTTTATAGATTTGAATATGTGAAATAATTATATTTGTTTTGAATAGATTAGATTTATTTTTCTGTTTTTTTAATTCTGTTTTTAAATTTCTGTTTTTAAATTTCTGATTTTTTAATTCTGTTTTTAAATTTCTGTTTTTTAATTCTGTTTTTTAATTTCTGTTTTTTAATTTCTGTTTTTTAAAATTCTGTTTTTTAATTTCTGTTTTTTAAATTCTGTTTTTTTTAATTCTGTTTTTAAATTTCTGTTTTTAAATTTCTGTTTTTTAATTCTGTTTTTTAATTTCTGTTTTTTAATTTCTGTTTTTTTAATTTCTGTTTTTAAATTTCTGTTTTTGAAATTTCTGTTTTTTTAATTCTGTTTTTAAATTTCTGTTTTTTAATTTCTGTTTTTGTAATTGTGTTTTTAAATTTCTGTTTTTTTAATTCTATTTTTTAATTTCTGTTTTTTAATTTATGTTATTTAAATTCTGTTTTTAAATTTCTGTTTTTTTAATTCTGTTTTTTTTTTAATTCTGTTTTTAAATTTCTGTTTTTAAATTTCTGTTTTTTTAATTCTGTTTTTTAATTTCTGTTTTTTAATTTCTGTTTTTTAATTCTGTTTTTAAATTTCTGTTTTTAAATTTCTGTTTTTTAATTTCTGTTTTTTTAATTCTGTTTTTTTTAATTCTGTTTTTTAAATTCGGTTTTTTTTTTAATTCGGTTTTTAAATTTCTGTTTTTAAATTTCTGTTTTTTAATTCTGTTTTTTAATTTCTGTTTTTTAATTTCTGTTTTTTTAATTCTGTTTTTTTTTTAATTCTGTTTTTAAATTTCTATTTTTTTATTTTTCAATGTATGTTAGAATTTTTTTGAATAGGTTAAATAAATAGGTTACATATATTTTTTTAATATGTCAAGTAATTTACATTTATTATTTTGAATAGGTTTAAAAAATGTCATCTCATCGTAATTCCGTTCAAGATGACACCGCGAGACTGTCGGCCGATATTTTTCGCCCGACAATACCAAATTATCCACAAAGTTCCTCCCAAATGGCACCACCTAATTATCCACCAAATTATCAAAGAAGGGACCAAATGCTAGATTTGAATTATCAACAATCCCCACAAATGAGTGCACCGCCACCGTATTATACTTCAAACGATCCAAATATATACATTCTACAAGAAACACTTCAACCGACACCACAGTATACATATGGAGGCATTGGCTCTTCTTCTGTAGCATTGAGTCAATTCACTGACACTGCTCCTGTAGGAGGTACACCTTCGACAGGTGAACCTGAAATTCAAGAAGAAGTTGTCCCTCCTTCGACAAGTGACCCGCCGCAAGAACCAGCAGGAAAGAAGACTAAAAGACCTCCTCCCGAATACAATCAACCGTGGGCAAAATTTTACAAGATTACCAGAGATCGGAAAAATATTATGCAATTTCTACAATGTAAGGTAAAAAATTGCAACAAAATTTTTGAGTATAAACAAACTAGTGGTATGACTAGCTTTAAGAGACATGCCGCAATGCACGAAAGAAAGGGTGAGGTTCCAAGTAAAAATTCTGAACCGAGACAAATCCAAACCCTTATAAACGCAGATGGTACCAGAACAAACCCAAAATTCGATGAATAAAAAATGCTTAATGAATTGGCCCGGTACATTACCCATAAAGAACAACCAATAAGTATGGGTGGTTGCACGAGTTTTGCCTGGTTATGCATTCGGGGGTTAGCTCAACCAATGTACAAGAGGATCCATCATAGAAAGATGGTTAGTGAAATAAAAAATCAGTTTACCTCGTCCAAAAATGACCTTAAAGTTCAATTTGCATAACAAAACAATAAGGTGTCAATTACCTCCGATATATGGACTGCCGGTAAACATGGCCTTAGGTACTCTTGTATTACCGGCCATTGGATCGATGATCATTGGGTATTACAAAAAAAGATATTAAGTTTTCGAGTTTTCGAGTTTTGGATTCCCCCCACACTGCAAATGTAATTTTCAAATCCATTATTGAGGTTTTAGAAGAGTATAACCTTAAGAGGAATTTGGGTAACAAGGTTTTTTCTATATCTTTCGATAATGCTAGCAACAACATTGCTTCCATTGAGATTTTTAAACGGTCACTAAACCCGATCATGAATGGTGAAATGTTTCACCAAAAGTGTGCTTGCCACGTTCTTAACCTCGTCGTGAAGGCGGGTCTAAAAACAGAAGCCATAAAACTATTGATAATTAAATTTAAGAATGCCTTCAACCACATTGTTTCAAATCAAGAAAGAAAACAACAGTTTGCTCAATTATGCGTCACCTATAGATTGAGCAAGTTGAAGGTACCTTGGGATATAGATACCTGTTGGAACTCAACATATAGGTTGTTGAACCGATGCCTTCCTTACAAAGCTGTCATAGGGGAGTTTTTGAGAAGCTCCAACCCCGAGGCATTGCAATTGGAACTCATTGACGAAGAATGGAATAAACTGGAAAGACTTAGCAAATTCCTAGGGATCTTTTTTACTGCAACCGTCCAACTATCATGTTCGTACTCACCGACGTCGTTTGAGTTGCTGAGACATCTCTATGACATCTCCAAGGTGTATTACGAATTGGAAGACGCTGAAACCTATGATGCATCTCTCACGCCGATTGTAGATGCCATTAAACAAAAATTCCTAAAATATTGGGAAGATGTACCTCTCCTGGCCATTATCGCAAACTGCCTCAACCCGGCATACAAGAAGTTTTACACAATCAAAATAGTTGAGAGGTACAAACAGAATTTACATTTAGACTCAACCGGGGTGGAGGCTTACGTAAATTCGAAGTTCGATGAGATGTTTAGCATATACCACTCAAGAATGAGTGACAACCAAAATCCAGCTTCGTCCCGTGCCGCCCCTAGGTATGAATATAAATATACATGTGTTTTTAATCTTTATTATTTATAATATCTACATTATTTGTCCACTAATTTTTTTAATTGTTTAATAGTTCCACTTCTAGGAGCACTAGCAGTGGTGGATTATTAGCAGATTTTCAGTCGGAGAGCCAATCGCACACATCCACAAACGAGTTATTGGGCTATATATCGATGATCAACGAAAGTGAACATGGACTTGACGTGATGGCATGGTGGATGAGGCATCAAAATTCCTTACCAACGCTGGCGATGATGGCCCGCGACGTATTTGCCGTGCCCGTATCAACTGTCTCTTTCGAAAGTTGTTTCAGTTCGGCAAACAGGATTCTCTCCGATAAACAAAGTAAGTTGGGTGCACATATTTTTGAGAGACTTGTGTGCTTGAAGGATTGGATTGCCGCTGAAGAGCGCAGGCAACATGTGCCTCAACAACCATCATCATCTGAAGTCGACACTGAAGAAAGCGGTACCGAGGCGCGGCGTGAGGCTAATTCGAATTCCGACGGTGCCGAAGAGAGCGAGCAATGGTATATGAATCCAAACTACTAGATAGGTAGTGTCGGTATAAATTTCTAACCTCTTTTAATCTTTATGGTTATTTTTTAAATTATAAATTTCTAAACATTTCAATTAGTTTTTAAATTATTTATTTTAAAGAAGAATTACTAACAAAAAAAAAAGTTAGAACTCCGCCTATGTTATTTTACATAGCCGGTCCCAAGCCCGAAATTAAGGAGGAGGGTAACTTTTATTTTTTAATCTATTATTTTAAAATAATTCATAATTATTTTTAAAGTAATTGATTTAAAAAAAAAAATATTTTTATTTTATTCTTTTAAAGTTTCTGATTTAATTATATTTTTGATTTATATTTTATTTAACCTATTAAAAAAAATGAACGTTTAGAAAATATATTATAGATATAAATAAATTATGAAACTATATAATTAGAATGAGAATTTGAAAATAAAATAAAATGACTCGTGTAAAGAAATAAATAAATACATTTGTATTTAGCCGAATAAATATACAAATTTTCGCATGAATAATTTTTATATATAAGTTACAAATTTTATTTATTTATATACACTATTTGATATTAATTTTGATTTTAAAAGTCGAATTATAAACACGTAATGATATTCGTACAACACCGTAAAAAAAAAAACATAAACAAAAAACAGAAAAAAAACAGAGAAAAAAAAAAAAAAAACCGGACCGGGTACCCGGACCGCCCTGTCCGTCAAGGGTACCACGGGCACGGGTATAAGACGGGCAGGGTACTGGTTTTGAAAAAAATACCCGTGATACCCGTATACCCGTGATATCCGTATCCGACCCTTACCTGTGCCCGACCCCGGATATACCAGGACCGCCCGGCCCGTACCCATCTATATCTTCTATAACCAACTTCTAAACAATCAAATGACCAAAAAAAAAAAAAATCTTGTAAACAATCCAGAGCAAATTAATATGATCCACGATTTTAAATCAGACGACCCAAAGTCACCCAATTCGATTTCGAATCCATAGCAAAAGCAAAAGCATAAGAGGCCACGAATAATCCGAACGGCGAGAACTTTGCACTACCAATCTAGGACTGTTAGTTGTGGAACGAACGGTTCTGATCTGACGTGAGACGTCATAAGTAACGCAACTGGACAAAGTTTCATCCAAAATCTGATCTAAATCGTCCGATCTGCATAAAAATTCGTACAAATATTTAGATTCAATGAGCCATTTAAATTTATTAAATTTTAAATATGTTTACGCGAAGCTCAATGCAGATCGGACGTTTAATCATGAATTGGACGAGGCTTTGTTCAAAGCCCTTTGGACAAAATCCAATCCCACATCTCTAAAAGTCTTTTGTTATTTTTTTGATCGGTTCCAAGTTTTCAAACGTTCATATTTCTATTCCATTGGTATTCCCAGTTAATTTAGTCAAATCCCAAAGCTGCCGTGAACGAGAGAGAGAGAGAGAGAGATGAATCAACGGGTAGACTATGTGTTCAAGGTGGTTTTGATTGGGGATTCAGCTGTAGGGAAATCGCAACTGCTGGCGAGATTCGCCAGAAATGAATTCAGTTTGGATTCAAAGGCAACCATAGGTGTGGAATTCCAAACTCGAACTCTGACCATTGATCAGAAAACCATCAAGGCTCAAATCTGGGATACTGCTGGCCAAGAAAGGTACTTAACTTCTCCTTCAGTGTAAATCTCCTTGTTTGTGGTAACCTCGATTTTGCATCAATAGAATCAATCTGACTGCTGTGCTGCTGCTGGTATTGTTGTGTTTAATTGAATTAAGGATAGGCAAATTAATTGAATTCATGATGACAAGTTTTCATTTTGTTTTTTATATTTTTGGTATTTTATTTGTAAGCTGACTGGTAGTTGAGCTGCAATTTCCAAACCAAGGGTTTGGAATAGTAGAATAAATTGATAACTAATTGCAGAAAGTGGAGCTTGTGCTTCAGCAATACTTAATCTGGTTAATTTTGGAAAAAGAAAAGGAGCTGGTCATATTGTAAATCAGTTTAGAAAATCCCAAAAAGGAAAAAAGTCATATATTCGAAAAAGGGAAAAGCGTCAGACCTGTTATAGACTTGTATTATTCATCATGTACAGTTTCTTATGATCAAATCAAACCAATAGCAATATCTCATACCAAATTCCTCGATCAAGCTGACTGATAGTTTATTTGAGGCTTTGTGAATGAAGTCATGCTTCAAGTACTGGTACCAATGACACTATGTTGGTACTTACACATAATGGTACCAATTACAACTGAAACGTCACTTGTATCCATTGGCTAGTTCACCAGATTGCTTTGACCATCTAATTTCTCTCCTCTCTGTACTGCCAATGTTAAACATGCAAATCCATCATGTACAAGGATCTAACCTGGGAAAATTATGAAATAGGTTCATGGTTTAATTTGAACTAATTTATTTTCTCTACTACCATGTCAACTGCTCAGGAGCTCCAAATCAACAACCAAACCATATTTTTCATTGACTCTTAGCTTCACAATTTCAAATTCATAACACAGGTACCGTGCTGTTACGAGTGCATACTATCGCGGTGCGGTAGGGGCCATGGTGGTGTATGACATCACAAAGCCACAGACCTTTGAGCACACAGTACGATGGATTGAGGAGCTGCGGGAGCATGCCGACAAAAACATCGCGGTCATTCTTGTTGGCAACAAGTCTGACCTGGTGACCCAGCGGGCTGTCTCCATTGAAGAAGCGAAGGAGTTCGCAGAAAGCGAGAGCCTCTTCTACATCGAGACGTCGGCGCTTGAGTCAACAAATGTGGAGAATGCATTCCTGACTGTTCTGACGGAGATATACCAGACCCATTGCAAGAAGGCTTTGGCAGGCCGTGAGGATGAGCCTGAAGGAACCAATCTGTTGGCTGGTACGAATATTGATATATCGTCAGGCCAGGATCATACTGGTATGCCATCCAAGAGCAATTGTTGTTCTTTTTAGATTTGGTTATTTCGTCTTTGTAACTTTTTAGTATTTTTTCTTGTTTTGTGTTTCCATTTCCCAACTTTTGGTGGTTGGAGTTGATTTTTTTTTTGTGGTGGTGGGGCGAAGCTTGTAATGTAGCTTAAGCCCGATTGGGGAGGGATAGGGGGTGGGGTGAGGAGGTGTTGTTGAACATGATGTATAGGTAGAATGAAAATGAATTAAGACAGGGCTGTTTTGTGTACTTTCAGTTCACTGTTGCATGTTTGCATATTGATCAATTATAGATTTTGGTACTTTCTGGAAACTATGGCAACTAACTATGTCGAACAGTGTATTCCAAGTACCATTGTCATACATAATGTTTATTTCAATCTAATAGACATGAATACTGGAGTAACATTACCTGGCCAGGATCAACCAGGGGTTGCATTTTTTGAGGTGAAATTTTTATACTCTGATCAAGGTACCACTCCAGCAGGCCCTCGATCTTATATCCATATCTTGCAAATCTGTGAAAAGAATCACTAAGCTATTCAAAATATGCTTCATGATCCTGAATACCTGATGTTGATGTCTAACTAATTGAAAAAAAATGTCATCTGGGTGGAAAAAATGAATGAAACTGGGTATGTTCAGTGTAGAAAGCACAAAAGTTACTGTCATAACAGTATAAATATCTTTTTGGAATCTGGTTCTCCTTGATTCTATTCCTCAAGCATAAACAAATTTCAAGGCTAATTTAGTTCCATTTGAATCTTCATTTATCTGTGATTCGCACTTACTCGTCTCAATTTATCGGATCAACAATTAACTCGTCTCCCACTGAAAAGTGAAAATCATGCCCTGTTAAACCTATATATTATGTTAGTAATATACAATCATTTTGATTTATCCCTGATTGATGAACTCTGCTATCGTGTCCTAGCTCAATTTGCCTTGAACAAGATATCAGAAACAAATAGTCACTTGGGAGGCTCATGAGCAGGGGTGGACCCAGGATTTTTGTCCGGAAAGGGCAAAAAAATATCGAATCGGATTTAAATAGCTAATCGGATTTAAACTCATTAACTAATTAGGTGCTCGATAAAAAAAATGCTTTAATTTATACTTTCCAATACTCTGACTTGTAATTTCTGATTTTCTAACCTATAATTCTAATTACCAATCATAATTTAAGAAATCTATTTTAATTTTAATTCTAAATTTGATCCGAATTACAAATCAAACATCTAGAGGGGGACAAAAAAAATTCAGGAGGGGAGGCGATCGGAACGTCCAGATCTCTACTAAAGCTCAAAATCCGAGAGGAGGGGGGGGGGGGGGGGGGGGGGGGGGTGGTGAGTATTTGGATTTAGGATATGAAATGAATCCATCAAACTTGCATTTGCTGTATCATTATTAAATTTGAACAATTTGATCATTTTAAATCTAAAAAAACACAACCCCAGTTATAAATTTGGACGGTTAGGATTGATTAATTTGAATGGCTCAGATTCGATAATGCCACAACCAAGGTTATAGAGTTCCTAGATTATTGTAAACCTAACCCTCAATCCTGACTCATTTAGGCACACACAAATCACCCTTCTCACCAAACGAGTACCATGTTAACTCCATGATGACCATGCCACCCCCCCCCCCCCCCCCCCCCCCCCCCCCCCCCACACACACACACACACACACACACACACACACACACCATCTCTTTCTATATATAGCCTGATCTCATATTTTAAGTTTCCTGAAACAATAAATAAAATCTTCAGAATAATGAAATCCTTAATTACCAAGCCTCCTAGAGCAAACCTACTCAATGCACTCATACTAGCCGTTCTATTATTGAGCTTTACGGACCAAACAATGGGCCAACTGTGCGCTAGCACTTTTGTTGGCTCGGTACTTCAGCTGATGCCGTGCCGGCCAGCGGTTGCGGCTTTTGCTGCAGAGCCGCCAAGTGAGCCTTGTTGCACTGCACTGAAGGTGCTTGGTCAACCGTGCCTTTGCATGCTCATCAACGGGCCACTAATTGCTGGCCTAGACCGGAGCTTGGCTATGCAGCTGCCAGCTAAGTGTGCGGCTAACTTTGATCCATGTAAGTAAACAAGTCACCTTGCTATTCTTTCGAACGAAAAAAACACTGTCATGAAAAAGAAAAGGATATATATTTTGACATTGTTTATTTCATCTTAATTTGTGTTTCTGTCTTGAGATGTTAATCACACACTGATGGTTCCTTCATTCTTTCAGGTAGCATTGCTCCTCCATAGGGAAAAAAGAGAGAGGAAATTCAAAGCTTTTCCAAATATAGAGGAAGTTAGATAGAATAAGGAGAGACTTGAAGTAAACAACCTCAAGTTTGTACTGATTACAATTATTCTAACAAAAGTTTCTATAAATCCATGTCAAGTCCCATCAAAGTCAGTAATGATGATACTATGATATAAATTTTGAACATATTAGTATAGTTTTCATACAAGTTCAGATTTTACAGTGCACTCTAGAACCTTTTACAACAATTTCTTTAGCTAAAATCTCACTAATATGCACCCAGCATTTCTTACATTTACCTAACTTTTCTTGGAAGGGAAATTTGTGTTTTCGTACCCATTACCAGTATTTATTGTCTCTGTTTCATCTAAATCCAAACTTTGTGATTCGATCATATTCCGGCTCGCTTTGAGTTGCTCTTCGAATATTTGTTGTAGCTTCTTTCCTTGTTCTTCAATCCTCAATTGCAAATTTCTTTGGACCTAATTATAACCATTATAACCCAACTGACGACTTTAAAAAAATGCTGGAATTAAAATTGAAAGCACAAATTCTTCAAGAAATTTGAAAGGATAAAAAGGGAATTTTGTTCCTGTTTTGAAATGTGTAAAGTAAATGGTGCAAGCCCTCAAGCTCATAAGTTTACAGAAATAAATATATACCTCAAGTTGCTCGTGAAGTCGCCTTTGTACCTCCAACTGGATTCGTAGTGCTTCTGTAATTTCTATGCCACTATATTGAAAAAGCACATTCAAACTCAAACAGCTCAAGAATCAAATAAGAAATATATGTTGAATCTTAATCCAACGTTGAGCATATATGTGATACAATTATGAATTGTTTACTGTCATATATGATTGTCACAATTAAAGTGATTTAATATAGAATTAAGATATTAGACAATATGTATATTCAATACGATGTGCTCCATAAATGTGTAGAACAATTTAGGCAAAGATCAAATCATTGATGGACTGATTCTGAAATTTGCAATTAAGAAAAAACTGTTGTATTAACCCTGAGTGCGTACGCACTGAGCCTAGTGCGGACGCACTCAGTACTTAGCCAAATTCTGAGAACTTCAGACAACACAGAAAAAATGTCCGAGCCTAATACGGACGCACTGGGCTCCAGTGTGGACGCACTCGGTACTTAGGCGATTTTCTGAAGTTCAAATGCCCAGTGCGGACGCACTCAGCACTTAAGCAAATTTCCAGTTCAATGCAGAAAAGTCCTAGCGTAATGCGGACGCACTCAGGAATTGGGAAATTTCGGGGCTGAAATTTAAGACGGTTATTTAGATACGTTACAACCCAGTGCGGATGCACTGAGCTCCAGTGCGGATCAGTGTATCTACACTCGCGCTGTCAAATATCTGCCTCCCCTCCTGTATTTACACAAGAAACTAACTTATCTCAGAATTCTGAAAGAAGTTATTCTTAGACAGAATTTTGAGAGTCTTCTCCCTTTTTTCACCATCAAATAATTAAAAGGAAAAATCCATTAGAATTTTGGAGATGATTTCTCAAGGGCTATCTTGTTGCTTTGGAAGGCCTAATCTAAGATTTAACCAAAAGGGCGTGAGAAAATCTTAGCATTAAGAGTCTTGTCTCGCGCTCACGGAGACGGTTGCTGCTCCATCTTCGGCTTTGATATTCCATGTCAAATGACATGAAATCAGGTATTGTATTTCGCACTAAAGATTATGTTTTGAGTCTGTTTGACATAGGACGGTCTTAGATTAAGGTGGAGATTATTTTTTTTTCCTTGGGATGTAAGTGTTTGATCTCTAGATGAGATGTAATTGTTTGATCTCTAGATAAGGCGTAATTGTTTGGCCTTTATGATTTCCAACAATATATATTTATAATTAAGAGATTAATGAAATAAGCATACAACATTATAGTACCGGTGGTGATATGTACCTATCATTAATTTGCGCTCGCTTTTCCATTTTTCCTGAACATAATCCAAGACAATAAATAAAAGGAAAAGAAGGATCAGTACTGGCAGACTGGATTTACAAAAGGAGAAATAGATGCAAGATTGTAAGAATAAGCGGTAAATATCTACCTTCTACTGATTCTGGCATGTATTTAGCAGTACGGTACTTCTGTGAAAAATTAAAATAAAAAAATTCAGTACAAAATGTGCAGAATTAAGTCATTCTTCTTTTTATATCTTTTAATTCAAATAAAAATAATAAGAATTGTAGTATGTCAACTTGCAAGTGGACTCTGATGCCTTATTGTTAATTACAAGTTGATCCTATGGTCCTATCCATTTTCTTTAGGCAACTTCTGGCCATATCAGTTCTTGCAATTTTGGAATAACACATGGTAGTTTTGCAAACTTCGCATTAAGAATTATTAAGTACCTGCAAGTGACTCTTGATATGAAAAATTGTCAATCCTTCCATGTTCATCAATTTCAAAATACCCTTTGGAGTTGCCTCTGCATCACAAATAAATTATACTGATATATAAGCTTGTTGATTTTTCTTACTTTTATATGTACATGTACAGACCACTAAATTATTGGTAACTAGAGAACATGTAGTACCCAGCATGAGTGAGAATAAGATGTCAAGAAACCTTTCTTGTCACGGTTTGTAATTATGCAAGTACATAATTTTACAATAGAGCGTGAAAAATAGAGGAAAAAAAAATTACTATCAGCACCACCGAGCTGGTTCACGCATTGAACAAACCGTTCGTGAAGATCTTGAGTCCACCTAATCCGTATTTTATTTGGTACAACAGAGGAAGTGGATGAAACATTGGGCGACATAATGGAGATCTCTATCGGTGGTCCCGCTAACTTCTTCTCCCTTTGGTGCATAAGAGTTGGTCTTCCAACAGAACTGAATGGATTTGATCCACTCTTCATTGAAACATGCATTAAAAAAGTAAAAATCTGTCCATGTGAGCTATATATGAATGAATCATAAGTTTCCTTTTGCTCATAAAGCTGATGATTTTCATTTTTCAGAATCAAGCAAAGAAATAGAAAAAAAAAAGTGTTTCGGCGCAGTGAAGAAACATAGAAGATTATAAATATACTTACATAAGGTTGACGAAACCCTTGTTGGAAAACCATGCGTGCATCTTCGGACGAAAACATGTTTATGGAGCTTCCATTTGCATGCAAAGAGTTATTTGGCACAGACTCCAGTGCATCTCTCTCATAGGACCTCATAAAATTATCACAGAAATTTGGATAACTAATTCCATTTGAATCTGCTTCTATTGGTTTCGGTGGACATTTACCAAACGTAGGGATTGATCTAAATTGATGATCAAATTCAGGTATAGCCATGAATCTTTCAGCAGCATAAGAGGTTGCAAGATTGGAACCGCTACGACTTGAAATTGGAGTAACAGAATTTGGGTAAAACTTGGGCTCGTCTGAATTTTCGTGAAAATAATTATCTAATGATTCGTAGTTGGTCTGATCATAAAACCTCATTTTCTTGTTGTTCATCTAAGTTTGATGGGTAAAACCTCCAATATCCTTTAAGGAGCTCTTTATGTGATTTGGGAGGGAGAGAGAATCATGCATTAGCTACATTATATAAGACAAGAACATAATAACCCGACATTTTTCACATTGTGTTGAAGGGTTTCTGTAGTTGAAGGAATAATGTCGGTTGGATTCTCGAAAGTCTTGAAAGTGAAGCATGGAATACTATGAGCACATTTTACAATAATTTCTGAATTATATTTACTGCAGATAGTGATTTAACAATGATATGCACCTTCTCGAGAAGTAATCAAATTAGTCGAAAAATTGGCAAAAGGCCAAAAGGGGACTGAGAGGAACCAGAAAATAGCGTGAGGAGAGTGTTGGTAAATATGCAAAAGAGAGAGGTGGAAGACACATGTCCAGGCTCTTGTTCCATGCAATCCCACTTGCAGGAAATATAAGAAGATGGCAGCATCTTATCCTCTGATTTGAAAAATGGAGAGAATTTTGGGGTCAACTTGGGGGATGGTATCTTTCAAGAGAGATAAGAGAGTAAAGTTCAATTGAAAATATGATCTCAGAATAGGGTTTTGGTTCATCTCTTGTTGCCCAGGTATCATGGTGTAGTTCCTTGCACATCTAAACTGTCTATTTTAGATCACTTAATATTAACAACCTTTATTATATTGTAGCTGCTCAATCAGAAATCATCTCAATGTCTGGCTTGAAATATACAGTTTTAGATCTACTTAGAACTATCAAGTGAACTCTGTAAAACTGGAGGGAAACCGAATAATTGCAACTATTCACACATCATAAAGGAGGGTATCTACTATCAAGCAATAGAAAGGAAGGATAAGATTGCCAGAAGAATTATATTATCCAAAGCACATTTTGTGCACATAATGATAGGTTCTTTGGTTTCATTATATTCTTTAACTCAAGTATGTTGCTGTCATTTATTTGATTCTATATGAAATTTTTAAGAATTACTGTTGTTTATGATGAGAAGGATAGGAGGTGAAAACTTTACTTTTTACATACCATTCATTGTTGTACCAATCTCTGTAAATAGTAAAGATATTAAAAAAAAAAAAAAGTTTCTCTAAAGTAAAAGATAAAAAGATAACCCAATAAATGAGAAATCCTATACAAGACATGACCTCAGTATCTTGGAATCTCTTTTTAAGTAAAACATTTGGAGTACTTGTAAGCTCCACCAGCTGCTTCCTATTAAAAAGATGAAATGGTAATGGATTCTCTTCTCATTGACATAGTGACATGTGTAACTAAATAGGTACATCACCATAATGCAAATTGTAGCTGCATTGACAGAGAGAGGCAGAGAAGAATACTAAGATAATAAGTAACTCACAAAAAACAATTTGTTTTACTAACCATCCCCTTTTATTTGAAATTCATTTGTTTAATCTCCTAACCTATTTTACCTTATTTTATTAAGTGTATCTTCCAAAATACACAGCATGTTCTTTTACTTTTTGTGGTGTTTACAATGGAACTTTCTATATTTTCGGATAATCTGAGATATGCAGTTCAAGGAGATAACAACAAGTTTAGTTCCATTTTATTCACCAATTTAATTATGATTTTGATAGACATGATATTTTAGGAGTTATTTGGTGGTGAAAATATAGGCTCTTCAATGCCAGGAGCTAAACCATAGTACACATCTATGGTACCTATAACTTTTATTACCAGAACAGCATAAAACACAGTGCATACTAGCCCATTTTTAACTGGGGATGAGAACAAATTGATTAGTACAGTGCGATACGTATAACTAGTTAACGCTTCGTCAGTACACAATTAAGCTTAGTACTCTAAAATTCAAATGCTTTGCAGTGGAGAATGGAGACTGTTCAATTTTAACATAGTAAAAGTATTTTTAAGTTAAGGTTAGGTGGGAAAAAAAACAATATATACCGGCCGAACGGTGAGGACTGAGAAAAATAATTGTGGAAAAGCAGGGTTTTACCCAAGCCTGTTACAAAGTGAACTGTGCCTTATTCTGGCATGTAACGTCGATTTGTTTCATTGCCAATGCGACCTACGATATCTTTGGTGATAGACCTAGCATAACAATATTGACAAGCTTTAATTCCATTAATATTAAACCTTTCCTTTGGTTGGGTCAGAGAAAAGATCCTAACTAAGGATAATTTGTTAAAAGGGGATGGCATGGAGACGATAGGTGTGTCAATATAGGATACTGTACCGGAGTGTGGTACTACCTGTTGGGGAATCATAAAGGCTAAACAATTATGTCTTATCTAGAAATCAAACAATTACATCTCATCTAGGAATCAAACACTTACACTCCAGGAAAGAAGAAACAATCCCCACCTTAATCTAAGTCCGTTCTATGTCAAAGAGACCCAAAACATAAACTTAAGTGCGGAATATAATACCTGATTCCATGTTGTTTGTCATGGAATCTCGAATTCGTTGTAGGAGCGGTAACCGTCTTCGTGAGCGCGAGACAATACTTTAGATAGCTTTTCCTTTCACGCACTTTTGGTTGGATTATAGATTAGGTCTTCCAAAGCAACAAGATCACCCTTGAGAGATCCTTTCCAATTTTCTTATAGATCTCTCCTCTCAATTCTTTAATGGTGGAAGAGAAAGAGAAGGCTCTCAAAAATTCTGTATATAATAACCTCTATAAGAATTATGAGATAAGTTGGTTGGTTTCTTGTGACTTGGGGCCCATCTTTATATAATTTACACATCTGACAGTGCGAGTGCGGGTGACTCACCCGCACTGCATCTCAGTGCGTCCGCACTGGGTCGAGACGTGTCCAAACAACCGCCTTAAATTACATTCCATAAATAGCCTATATCCTTAGTGCGTCCGTACTCAGAGTCAGTGCGGGTGGATCTGGGCCAAAATCGAAATCTGAAAATTGCTCAAGTACTCAGTGCGGGTGGACTGACCCGCACTGGGCTCGGACTTTTGTTCCGTCTGAACTTTCAGAAAATCATCCAAGTACTCAGTGCGGGTCAGACCACCCGCAATAGGCTCGGACTTTTTTCTGCGTTGCCCTGAAGTTCACAGAAATTGGTCAAGTACTGAGTGCGTCCGCACTCAAATCCAGTGCGGGTGAGCCACCCGCACTGGGCCCCAAAAAAGCAGTTTTCTATATTTGCAAATATCAGAATTAGACCATTAATGATTTGATCTTTGCCTAAATTGTTATACACACTTATGAACCACATCCTATTGGATACATAGATTGTCTAATGTCTTAATTTTATCACTTTAATTGTGACAACCATATTTGACAGTATACAATTCATAATTATATTACATATATGCTCAACATTGGATTAAGATCCAACAATCTCCCACTTGAGCAATATGTTATACTCTTTTAATTATGTATTGTCAACCTTATGTGCGCACATACTTTTCTGTCATTCTAATGTATTCCCGAACCAATTCCGTCCATCAATTACATTAGCAAAAGACTAAAGCAGCTTTCATTACATTTATTTTTGTCACACCCCGCAGCCACGGGTCGCAACAGTCCCCCACCGTAAGCATATAACTCCGTGTATGATTACAGGGCAGATCAACATATACTCAGAAATTTACGACAATTAAAATATAAACAAGTTTCTAAATGTATATCAGAGTACACGAGTCTGGTAAAAATATAATACATCAAGGTATCACATATGGATACCGACTATCAGGTATGACATAGAGAGTTATACAACCAAAAATAATATATATACATCTCTAGCCAACTAACCAAATATCTACGGAGGTAATGGTGATCTATACCGGAGGCCTACTGATCGCGTGCCTCCCCAGACCCAGACGTACCAGAACCTGTAATATAACCCGAAGGGAGGGGGTGAGAATAAAATTCTCAGTGCGAATTTGCCACTATCAGATTATTGGACTTGCAATCAGATTCCATATTCAAAAATAAAACCCATACCCTCGCAATTCAAACAGATACATATTTATAAAGAAAAGAAATGCAGATGCTCGACAACAATTAACCAAATGAATCACAATTAACATAATTTCCAAGATGAATCTCAAATACAACACAATTTGGCTTAACTCGACTATTATACGGGCTTGTAACAACTACAGATGTTCAATCGAGCTAGACCCTTTATTTGACCCTCGTCTGTAGGGTTACTGACACCTACAGACGTTCCACCGAGCTGGACCCTTTATCTGACACCCATCTGTAATTGTTTGGCCTAACCATTTCCTAAGGTCTGGTTCGAATCATATAAGGAAAATTCGCTCTGAAATCATTTCAATATTCGTATTATTCAATTGACCGTCCAAACGCATTAACACGTAGGAAAATGCCACCGAGCCACAGACGTTACACTTGTCACCCACGATTTTCAATCCACACATCAATTCAATCACTCACACATCAATTCAATCACTCACCCCTCGTTCCAACCGGTACTGGAAAAACTGAGG
>CAXKVJ010000067.1:0-21169 GCA_964058855.1 Carex pendula | reverse complement strand
CATGGGTGTAAAATCTTAAAATTGGTAATTAATACCTCAGTTATGATAGTTTTATTATAATAAATCAAATAGTTTATAAGTCCTCAGCTCTTAATTATATGTTTGCTTAGTAAAGATAAATTCCCAAACCATTTTTCGACACAAATGTATACATGATTATATATAGAAATAAAAATAAGTATCTCATCTAGTAAGTGGATCAGGTACTAATTAGTCATGTTTTGACAAAATTAGTGAACTAATTGAGAATGGAAAAATCAGATTATATTCAACATATATATCTATATTCCTTTTCTTTTTTAATATATAAAAAAGATTAGTTATAGGTTTTCAAATTTCTGTTCACCTGAATGGACTTGCAACACAAATGCAACAGCAAGAATACAACAAGTTTCAGACAATGGGAGATGGGTAAATATAATTTGTCTTCGCCTTTACCTTCTGATCAAGCTTATCCGAATACAATTGGCAGATCAAACCAGCAGCCATATATATCCCAGTAGAAATAGAATCTACTAAATCAAACAAATAAATTTAATTAATAAATATATATACCCATGCATGCATGGAGATATATTCCTTTGTTTTCTCTGTTCCTTCGTCCTGGAACCACAGTATGGCATGGTTGCTTGTCATACATGACAACCTGTTCCAATAATATCATTGTCAACAAACTAATTTAGGCACCCCCTCTTTGCACCCATTATTCGTACCTCTAAAAATGTACGTAGTTTATGTTAGTCAAAGATTTGATAATGTCATGCGTTAATATTATATATCAGTCTTAAATTAATATAAAGCTTAATTTTATCTCTAACATATATCTCATCATCTTTTTGACCTAAATACTTTGTGGTGTGTTCAATGGATTGCACTATTGTACTCGAATAAAAACATGCTACTAATTAAAATCGATACAACATTATATTTATGGAATACAGTTAATGCACTCGTAGTGAAAATAAAAATGTATCAACTTAATTATATATCAAACCCAAAGACAGGTGACAAGACGTATTGTGATATTATATTAGTTCAGAACACAGGAACGTTTTTAATATTTTTCTTAGTACAACAGAAAGGTTACTTGATAATTTAGTGGATATGGATGACAGTCCAAATTATCCAAAGGAAAAGCAAAAAGTAATTCATTAGAGTATCCAAGCAAGGAGCGAAGTTGGAAACAACACTTCTATCCTACTCAGCATGAGTCAGATCTCTCCAGTCTCAAATCCACCGGAATACTTTTTTTTTTATATATATTCGCATATATAACACTTCACTCTTCAGTATAACACCAAAGAAATAGTTTGAACTCATCGAGTCCTCAAATTTTTTTTGTTGGATCTTAATCCAACATACATTGAGCATATATGTAATATAATTATAAATTGTATACTGTCAAATATGGTTATTATAATTAAAGTGATCAAATTAAGACATTAGACAATCTATGTATTCAATAGGATGTGGTCTATAAGTGTGTAGAACAATTTAGGCAATGATCAAATCATTAATGGTCTGATTATGAGATTTGCAAATACAGAAAACTGTTTTTTTGGGGCCCAATGAGGGTGGCTCACCCGCACTGGATCTGAGTGCGGACACACTCAGTACTTGGCCAATTTCTGTGAACTTCAGGGCAACGCAGGAAAAAGTCCGAACCCAGTGCGGACGCACTGGGACTCAGTGTGGGTGGTCTGACTTGCACTGAGTACTTAGACGATATTCTGAAAGTTCAGAGAAACAAAAGTCCGAGCCCAGTGCAGACGCACTGGGACTCAGTGCGGGTGGACTGACCCGTACTGAGTACTTGGGCAATTTTTCAGATTTTGGTTTTAGCCCAGTGCGGGTGGATGACCCGCACTGACTCTGAGTGCGGACGCACTCAGGATACAGGCTATTTATGGAATGTAATTTAAGGCGGTTGTTTGGACACGTCTCGACCCAGTGCGGACGTACTGAGACGCAGTGCAGGTGAGCCACCCGCACTCGCGTTGTCAGATGTGTAAACTATATAAAGATGGTCCCCCCAAGGCACAAGAAACCAACCAACTCATCTCAGAATTCTAAAAGAGGTTATTCTATTCATAATTCTGAGAGTCTTCTCTTTCTCTTCCACCATTAAAGAATTGAGAGGAGAGATCCATAAGGAAATTGGAGAGGATCTCTCAAAGGCGATCTTGTTACTTTGGAAGACCTAATCTATAATCCAACCAAAATGGTGTGAAAGGAAAAGCTATCTAAAGTCTTGTCTCGC
Source organism: Carex pendula (assembly GCA_964058855.1). Classification (NCBI taxonomy): domain Eukaryota; kingdom Viridiplantae; phylum Streptophyta; class Magnoliopsida; order Poales; family Cyperaceae; genus Carex; species Carex pendula. The sequence continues at coordinate 18,909 of CAXKVJ010000067.1, read as the reverse complement.
GCTCACAGTGACGGTTGCCGCTCCTACAATGAATTCGGAATTCCATGGCAAACAACATGGAATCAGGTATTGTATTCCGCACTTAAATTTATGTTTTGGGTCTCTTTGGCATAGGACGGTCTTAGGTTAAGGTGGTGATTGTTTTTTCTTCTCCGGAGTGTAAGTGTTTGACTCCTAGATGAGATGTAATTGTTTGATATCTAGATAAGACATAATTGTTTAGTCTTTATGATTTCCCAATATTTTTATCTCTAAAACATAATTTATTGCATTCTAACTGGCCAAATGGACCACAATAAACCAGGCTATGTTGAATTTCTGTTTAACATTAAATTTCATATAATTACTAGTACGGAAATTTAATTATCTGTTTTTCATAATCCATAATCTGCACATAGAAAGAAACTACCATATTACATTGTGCCTCTAGCGCACTTATATATGTTATAAAATACGCTCACCACATGACATTTAATATATTATATTCGTTGCTAATAATATGACTAATGATTAATATAGCCTTCCACATATACTAATTTCACTGTATGCTTAAAAAATTAACACTTGGTTCAAAAAATATACATAAAATATAAATTGGTCTTGTGCATAATAATAATACCATATTTCATTTGCATCATATGTGCATGTAAGTTGACATAATACAAAGTAGAGTAACTTTCAATTTTCATCTATCATAAAAAAACCTTATGTTTCTATTTTTATTAAAAAAAACACTCTTAACTTTTTTCGATTCAACCCTATACTTACCGCTCAATAAAAGATAACAATAATCTTATAAACTTATATGATCATCGAGGACATCATGTCAGACATTTTTAAAAATATATTTTAGGACGCTTAAAATCTTTATTATTCTTTAATATCTTGATTCCAGAAAGAAATATGCCGAAAGTTGCAAAAGTTATTAACTGAACCATGGAGGTCTCCAGTCTTAGTAGACTGGAGACAAGGCGAATCTGACCTGAGCCAATGGTCTGGAGCAGCAAGTTTCAGGGGGGATGAATTTCTACGGTTTGGACCACACTTTTGTCATGTGAACACACACACGGCATCCAATCCACTTCGCCATTTGCTTTGTGGGTCCCAACACCTGTTACTATTCATTTCACTGGGCCCCACCCCCACGCTATTCTTCTACCACATTTCAACATTCAAGGGTTAATCGGTGCCTTGATGGCCGTTGACATGGTAGACCTGTTCCACCACGTGCCAACTTGGTTCTTGCCTTCTTAGGAAGAAAAAGAAGGGTGAGAATGCGATTGTTTTTGCTGAAAAAACAGAGAGATGTGATTTTTAAAATGTCTTGGCTATGCAGTCACATGAATTTTTCAAATATATTTCGTGTTAACTTGAAATTTCACAGGTTGTGAACAATGAAACTTTAGTACAAGTATTGTATATAGATCTAACAAGGTTTTGGATAAAGATTAAATATATAAACTAAAGGAAGGTGTGGATTTTGATCATTGTAGAGATACTTTATATGTCATAAAAATAGTAAGATATTAATTTTTTGATGGGTTTCATGCAGAGGCGAAACTATTTTTTGAGAATGGAGATCAATTGATCTCCATTTTTTTTCAATTTTTTTATACTTGTATTCAATTTTTAATATGACTTAGAGTAAAATGTTACGGATACTCTAAAACTGATCTCCATTTGCAGCATGAAAATTTTATATGATTGACCTCTATTTAGCTTGACCCCCATAGCTAAAAAATATGACTTCGCTACTAGTCTCATGCAGAGGCGGAGCTACCCTTTGAGAATGAAGTCAATTGATCCTCATTTTTTTTCAAAATTTTTATACTTGTACTTAATTTTCTATATGATTTAGAATAAAATATTATAGATACCGCGTATAACTAACCTTCATTCGCAGCATGAAAATTTTATATAATTAATTCTCATTTAGTTTGATCTCTATAGCCAGAAAGTCTGACTCCGCTCTTGGTCCCATGCACCTTGTGGATCATCAGTTTAATTAGGTCAGGAAATCTAAAACTAGGAACTGTAGACATGGTCTAAACAAAAAAACCAGGCCCATTAGTTTCCGTTTTTGACCACCACACCAGTGACCAGACCCATGATCTACAAGATGGATATATATATTATCATACTATTATAAGCAAAATCAATAAAATATTAGTCACAATTCCCCTCTCTCAACGCTCAACCAGCAAATACTGCAGATATGAGATAACTACTACAGTCTCCCTTATTAATCTCCATCTATATAACCTTCCTTGCTTAGCTTCACACACTACAAAATCAACCCCAATTATAAAGACCAACCAGAAACTTCCATTTGTGACATCTCAGATAGTAAGCAGATATGACTACAACTCTCATCCTTGACAACAAATCCTCAAGTACCACATCACTAGACCCTTCTTCCACTTCATCCTCTCAATCACCACTGGAACTGCCGGTTACCACAGCGCCGCATCCGCCGATGCCTCCACGGCGACTACCTTCATCACAGTACAAAGGAGTAGTGCCGCAACCGAATGGTCGTTGGGGCGCTCAAATTTATGAGAGGCATAGTCGTGTGTGGCTCGGAACATTCGACTCGGAAACCGCAGCTGCAAAGGCTTATGATGTTGCAGCACAACGGTTCCGAGGTCGTGACGCCACCACTAATTTTTGCCCGCTATCTGAATCCAACCCCTCCGATCTCTCACAACTCCAATTCCTCAAGTCACATTCCAAATCTGAGATAGTTGACATGCTGAGAAAGCACACGTACAATGACGAACTCGGTGCGTTCTCCATGTCTGCTGCTTCCACTTCTTCTGCTACATCTGTTGTTACTGCTGCTCAAATGGCTGCTTCTACTTCCACTGGTAAAAGCAATGTTCCTTACTATGAACATTTATTTGATAAAACCGTAACTCCGAGTGACGTAGGGAAGTTAAACCGGTTAGTGGTACCAAAACAGTATGCCGAAAAACACTTCCCCTTGAGTCCAACAATACTGGGTGCAACCGCGGGTACCGGGGAAGGGGACGGCCAAAGCAAAGGGATTCTTTTAAGCTTTGAGGATAAAGGAGGCAAGGTTTGGAGGTTTAGGTACTCATATTGGAACAGTAGCCAAAGTTATGTTCTAACAAAAGGGTGGAGTAGGTTTGTGAAAGAGAAGGGGTTGCGTGCCGGAGATGTGATCAGCTTTCATCGCACGATGGGACCCGACAAACGGCTTTTCATAGATTGGAAGTTGCGACATGTAAATGCTCTTGCTGTAGAGACACCGAACGGGCTGCCGGTAAAAGGAGTCGTGCGGTTATTTGGGGTGAACTTGATGATGAGTAGCGAAATCGCAGTGGCAGTAGGAAAGGTTGAGGAGTCTAGTGTTGTAGAGGATCCAGGATATAGTTTGAAGAGGAGTAGAGGCATGGAGATTGATTCACTTGTAATCAAGAAGCAATGTGTAGAAGCTTAGTGTAGAAGACATGCTTGCAATATGCCATAACATGTTTTTGGTCCATTTGTTCGTTCCTAATTAAATTGTTAGGCTTCTTGTGATTTTTGAAAATGTAAATTTTGATGAATTTGACAATTTGTATACCAAATCAGAACTAGGTAATGAGACAAATTAATTAGAGTGTTCATATTTGTTTTGCCCTGAAAATTCCTCAAGTTAAGAAATCCATAGTGTAATACCTGAGGGCTGAGGATTTAATTCTGCTGGTTGAATAACTTAACCATGGTCAAATCTGAATTTTGTTGTTTAGCTAAGCCAAGTGCGGAGTGCCGACGATAAACTATTGGCTAATCTGGATATTAGGTTTCATCACTGGCCTGCTGTCAAACTTTTCAACGTAAGAGCTGGTGAGATGCCAAACTATGACAAAATATCTACTATCTAGTCAGTTAATTATATTCTTGGATATAGACCAGGAATGCTAGCCTCACAAGTCATTTGACCATTCCTTTTTAAACTTCTGTTGCAAGAAAATGATTCCAGCACAAATCCAGAAACCAAAGTTTTGTAGAATATACTAAATCCGGATAAAAGCCACAGAAAAGTAAACGTTCCGGGACAACCGTTGAGTACACAAAAAGATCTTGCTGATTTGTCAGTATTTCAATTGTAGAACTAGGAATGTTCATGGTGCTTTAATGATGATGTCTTCAGCATACTAAAAACCTTTTAGATGTGATTAATTATACAATTTACTGTTACGAGGATGAAATTTATTATAAACAAAAAATGCAGAATATATGTGTGAAGATTTTTTTTCATGAAATCAACGGTGAGAATATATGATTTTATACATATGATAACAAGGACTGATTATATGAAGAAAAGAAAGGGATTTCAATATAAGTTTTGCTAACAAAATAAGAAGATAGAAACTAAATCTATTTATTTTCTTATATTATCCTTGGTCAATTGAATGGATTAAGTCAATTTAGATATTTTTCTTATTATAAGGTAATGTAATGGAGCAAATTCTAAATTGTATTATATAAATTACAAGTACAATTACATTAAGCAGCATGTATAGATATGATATGTAATCCTTAATTTATCAAATTCATGAGCATATGATTTATATATTTTCAAAAGATTTTACAATCAAGTTAGTTTGATTTTCACATATTTCTTACGAAAAGAACTGTGATAATTATTTTTAAAAAAATACAGATTGAGATGAGGAAGAAAGAAGTAATCCAAGACTTTCGAAAAAAAAAAGGCATGACTTGAATTAGGATTAGGGGGTTAAAAAAGAGTGTGATATATAGAAGAGTTAATTTTAAAATGAAAAAAATGTTATTTTAGTGGAATGTCTGAAATATAGATATATTTGACAGTTTTTTAATTTTAAAATGATAAGTAAACATTTTCACTTTTGAAAGGATTTTTTGTTTTTTAGAGTTATAAAAGTATATGTATAAACTTGTATATTAAAAGAAAGCTTTTTATGTTTTGTTTTTTAACAGTTAGTGGCTTTAAATGCTTATTAATAATTTCATTGATAAAAGATATATTTTCAACAAGTCAAATAACTTTTATTCTTAGATCTACTCTTATATTTTTAAGAAATTCTTCAAACTATTCTAATTCTCTAATCATACTTGTATACACTCTTAATTGCTCTATTTACTTAATTCTCATCTCTTTCAACGACCAGATCCGCTCTTCTTCGACCACTGCCGCGCTCCAATTGACATAAAGATAGATACTCTTCGCTCTGAACTTTGACATACTGCTTTCTTGGCTCCGGTCCACCCTCTACATATTCACTGTTCATTAAAAAGCTTTTATATTTTGACTTTGTATGTATGATAGAATAGCCTCGGATTTGAAATGAGTTTGCTATTGTTGTAATACACAATAAAATAACTATTTATTCTGATCTATACTATAATTCTCTCTTATATGATGAGGTGAAAAGATCTGAATTCTTCAATGGTAGATTAGTTAGTTCACATTGAATAATAAGTGTAGAGGTTTCATATCCTAATCTGCAATTATTGACACAATTAATACAATAATAAACATGTTTATACAAACAAACGATGAAACACTGTACGTATATAACTAATACAATTATTTTATGTTATTTTGCTCAAGGTTGATAAATTGGAGTGCGCATAGCAATAGTTTGAAAAGACACTTAGTTTGGCACAGTCAAAGAACCACATGCCATTTGCCAGAAAGAAAAAAAAAATACATATATAAAGAATAGTGTGTTGATATAATGTCTCTAACGATATTTTTCTATTTATTCATTTGTTATCACTACGCGCGGGCCTACACAGTTAATCTCTTTTGTCAATTTTATTGAAGCATCAGGATAATATTGATTTTGAACACTAAATTTTTTCCCCATATATATCAGTAACGAGGTGAACTGGATTGAATGATACTTTACATTCCATGATGTCACAAAAACAAACAGAGACATAGACGCGTATCCACGGGAATTCAGATCCAGTTTGATCGGTAGAGTTTCTAAATCCATACCGTTCTCTTTAACCGGGCACGGATCTCAAAACAGATCCCCTGTGTTAATAATAGACACTGAATTTAAATCGCTTAGCTGAGATCGTGTTGCGTTTATTTGTAATCCGGTAAGGGCGGATCTAAAGTTTAGCTAAAGGTGGCTGCTGAAATTTTTTTAATTACCATCTCAATATTTCCGAATTCACACTTTACCATTGTTTGGACCAAAATTCATATTTTGTTGCGTGCGCAGACTCAATCTGTGCATCAATTTTTTTTTTTTTTTTCTAGTGTTCTTGCGAGGCAAAAATATAATTTTTTTGGTGCGCAGACTCAGTCTGCACACGTGGCAAGATATGATTTTTTTGCCAAATCAATGACAAGGTCAGAGTTCTGAAATATAGAGATGGTAAGTAAAAAATGACTAATTCAAATTCTAAATTTTAATAATGTATATAAAAAATTAATATATATTTTTTTCTTTATACTTTTTTTATATAATCCAAATCCTCTCAATAAATAACAAGGTCAAGTCTTCTCTTATCAAAGCACGTGCCATGCAGACATTAATTTATATTTTTTTTTTTTGCTCATTAATCAACATTCTTGGATTTTTCTCAAAAAAATATAGAAGAAAGAAAAGGAATGATGTTGATTCTTGGAAGTTTCCATTTGTAAAGCAATTTAAAGCATCTATGAATGACGTGTAGATGAGATAAGATCGCCAGGTTTATCTAATTTGTAGTACTGATCGAGTAAGCAAATTACAAGGTAGTCATAAATATCCTAAACGGCTAATTAAAAAAACAAGTTGGTGTCAACTTTCTAAGGGTCATGATTATCATCCCCTTTTAGACATCCAGTTTCAGATTTTTAAGTACTATAATTCAGCTGATCAGATATTATTTATTGATCAATTGCATGTATGTCTGATATAGATTTTAATAAATTTTGTTTTTATAAAAAAAATACAGGCTTGATTTTCGTAAAAGGTAAACATAAAATTAAAAAAATACCAGTATAAAGCATGCAAACTTATCGCCGCTTGATTCCAGTATAAATTAATTACTAAATACCGCAATATAATATTTTTTTAGATCTAACAGCATTTCAATAAAAAAATTTAATTTCATGCCTCTACATGTATTATTTATAGATATGAATAGTAGTTCTTCGTACTCTAAAAATGAAAAATGCTCTTTATTCCTACAAAGTTTTAATTTTATTTATTATTTAGTGTATTGTTGAAAAATGTAATTAGTTCGAGTAATTAGTCTCAAAGCCACATGAAAATTTTATCATTGGCTAATTAGAAAAATAGAGTGTTACTACTTTTGGTTAAAAAAACAACTCAACCTTTATTATCATAAATATAAAGTTACAATAACACAGGCAACCGTTATTGTTTTTTGTTATATATATATAGGCTCATATATGTATCACAAATAGATTAGCAATAAACAATTTACAATCTATATTTCTTCCGCAATACAACTCTCTGGTTCATAGAAAATGATGAACATGTATGGCTCAAATTAAAATCAATCCCATTTTCTATATTTTATTGCATTTTTATTTCTTTATTTCACTTTCATTTCGGATTTTAGTTCAAAATCTGAACTTGTATTTGAAACTAATTATTAATGAATACAAACAGGGACTCGATCCTCTGTTTTTCCTCAAAAAGATATGTGATACTATGCAATTTTGTATGTTTATTATAGTTTTGAAGCAAATGAAGGAGATGGCTACGGTGCTACGCGTGGCATAGAGGGCCTCCGTGCAACGGTTTAATATTTGAGTTTTCAAAATTCCAACGGTCGATCCGAATCGTTCAACATGATCTACATATGAATATGTACTTGCAAACCAAATTTTACATTTTTTAGAATTTTTTACTATTTTTTTAGATAGGTAGAAAATAAACTTGATCTGAATGGTACATAATTGTCAGATCAAGTGATTTTCAACCTATTTAAAAAAATAGTAAAAAAATTCTAAAAAATGTAAAATTTGGTTTGCAAGTAGATATTCATATGGAGATCATGTTAAACGGTTCGGATCGACCGTTAGAATTTTAAAAACTTAAATATTAAACCCTTGCACGGAGGTCCTCTATGTTACACATAACATATTAGCATTTTCCGCAAATGAATGCAAGAAACTAAGTGTATGGAAATCTTTATACCTCAAATCATCTATTTTGTTATATTACGTACGTTAGTTAATTATTAGACTAAAAACAAGCTCTCGTTATTTTAAAAGTTTATTTTTAATAAAGGTTGGAGATCAAGCCACTAAATTATCTAATATTTTGATATCTATAAGGTCCTGTTTGGCAATAAAAAGAAAGTTATTGTTCACGTAACTTTCAGTTCAAAACTTTTGATTCATATTTCCATTCCTATTCCTTATTAAGCTGCCGAACAGAGCCTAAATGATTTCTCATTTCGGATTTCAAACCAAACCTTCCAAGAATATTATCTTTACCACTAAACTAAAAGTTAGTTATCTCATTATTATAAAAGTTGTCAAACTATACTCTTTTATACTATAGATTTTAACAATACGACACTAGCAGGAGTAGATTTTCACTTAGTCCAGGGGTTCTAAGCCACCTCATGATTTTAAAAATTTAATCACGTATGTTGAAATTTAATAGAACTTTTATTTTCTTCAAGTTTTTATATAGTTCAGTCCTCCTCATAAAATATTATATGTGTGTAGTGTGTTTGTAGTCTAGTAGTTAATACTCTATTTTATACTTGAGAGGTTTTGAGTTCAAATTCCAATAACCACAAATTAATAATTGTATATTTTAAGTTTCCGCTTTTCTAATCTAATTTTCTAATTGCGCCCCTAAACACTAGTTAATTTGAAAAACCAGATATTAATTATGAAAATATGTAATGGAATTACGAATAATCTATATATTTATACCAGGGAGGCAAGGACCGCCTATTTGAATTTTGAAAAATGGTAATTGGAGCATTGACATGTACGTACTCCATAGAGAAGAACGGTTATATAATAATAGAGGAGGGTTCAAATGCCTCCATTTTTTTGTGCCTCCATCATGTCTCAATTTTAAAAAAATTAAATAACTCAAAATTTAAATTATAAATGTCAAAAATAAGACAGTTAGATGTGATCTATGTTATTTTCTCTATATGCTCATAACATATTATCACATTTCAATTTTGTTTCTATGTGAATTAATAAGTTGAAAAATCAACGTCTAGAAATTATACACATTAGTATATTTGTTTATAATATCTAGATTACAACTAAAACAAAGTTGAAATATCGTAATATTTTACATGTGCATAGATAAAATGATGTAAATCATATCCAACGGTTTTATTTTGACTTTTAAGTTTCAAATTTTTAATTATTAAAGTTATTAAAAATAGAAGCATCGCACAGACATCAAAAATAAAGGCATTTCAAACCCTCCTCATAATAATATTCCAAAGAGAAGACTATTATTTGAAGCATGCAGTTGAATAGTTATGTAGTACTACATAAAGAGAACTTATAAGGTGTCGTACAATAGGTCTAATAATAGCCGTACAATATGTGTGGCAGCTGTTATGGATCTGACTTTGTTGTTCACTAGATGGAATAATCGGATTCTGTTTTTTTTTTTTTTTTGGTTCTTACATTGTACATAGTCTTACAACATTTCAACTAGCTCAAAAATAGGCTCATTACTACCCATCTTTTCTTCCCTACTTCGGAGTAGGTCCGATGTCCATTGGACCTATTTGGTTCGATGGGTGATCTGACCATCCCATTGCATCAAGAATCGTGCGCTTCTATTAAAATATGTATGAGTTTTTATCAATTTCCGTGCACACAGACTTAATGCTAATCATACGGTGATAGAGCTAATTGAACCTAAAAGTAGGTCCAATGCCCATCGGACCTACTATCTCTCTTTTCCCATTCACATACAACCTACCCTGTGAAGCTAATTTGTGAACTATGGTAAGGTTGTGTTGATCTCTGCTTACATGTCTTGTTTTTATCTGGTACTTCCTCTGCACTATCCAAGCCTTCCACACCTCCTCAAAAGTTTTCCAATCAGAAATTATCGGTGTTTGCTGAGCCATAGCTGCCACTAGATCCTTTGAATCAGAGAAGACATCTCCCATCCCTCCTGCTTTCTCTACCATAACATTATAACCTTCCAACAAGGCTTTAGCTTCGGCCTGTGCCGGGTTGACAGCCTGGATGGCCTTCGAGTAGGGGTGTAAACGGGTCGGATAATATCCAATTTTGTCCGAATCCGAATCCAAAAAAGTACTTAAATTATCCGATCCGTATCTGTATCTGTATTCGTATCCGAAAAATTATAACGGATACAGATACGGTAAGACTTTTTACTATCCGTATCCGACTGTTTACACTTTAAACCACAACAAATATGATATATGTTCTTAAATTGATTTATTAAATTGCATATTGTACGAATAATTTATTAAATTGTACATAGATATATATATTTTTTGATGAATAATATAACACTATGACATAATTAGTGACAAATATTTTAATTATATAATAGATGTTTTGTAACTAACAAGCTAATTATGAAAAATATCTGTATCTGTCTGATATCCGATCCGTATCCGTAACATTTAATATCCGATCTGTATCCGTATCCGAGACTATCCATATCCGAAAAATTATAACGGATACGATAAGACCACTATTCAATCCGTATCCGACCGTTTATACCCCTACCTTCGAGATTCTGTTATTTTAAATTTAACTGTTTATCAGTATTGAGACTCCCGCATGGAAGAAATCTAACGATTAAATTTGAAATAACAGGATCATGTTATCTCATTTGAAAAACAATAGAGTTGGATCCAGCTGTTATAAGTCGTTTTGAACTGAAATAATCAAACGTTCAATTTAATTCAAAAATGTGTATTTTGACAAAATCAAGCATTATTTAGTTGAACGAATTATGCATTTCCGATAGATGAAGAATTGCGTAAAATACTAAAATTGTGCACAATTTAAATTATTTTAATTACTTCGTTGGAGTAACCCATATACAAAAAATAAAATAAAGGGAAAATAATAAAAAGTATTGACTCGTGAAGTCATGGATCGAAATTTTTATTCCAAAATAAAAATAAAAATTAGTCAAGTCATCACCAGTCTCAAAGTCACAATGATATTTTTAAGTATATGCATGGTGGACCCTTAAGTCAATTTATTTTGAGAAATTTACTCGGACAATTCACTGGCACAAGAGATATTCACATGACATACCGTACCGTGAGTAGCATTTTCAAATTAGCGTGTATCACGATTCACGGAGAAGTTTCCGTCTGAAAAACAAAAGTGAAGTTATATCAGAAATGGTAAATAATGATTCAAGAAAACGGTACTTTATGCATGACGGATGTGTGAGGTCTTTTGCCGTAATCAAAATAAATATAATTTTGTTTTCTAAATTAGGGATTCTTTTTCTTATGCAAAGAAAATAACAACTTGTCCTCCATAAATCCATTGTTTTAACATTAAAAAAAAAAGAGAGCTTCTATCTCGAAGCCAGCAACAAAAAGGTATCGGTTAACCTTAAATTACTGAAAGAAGAAATAAAAGGCCTTCACAACTTGGGCCTTCGAAAAAGTTGGGCCGTATTATTTTCTGACAATTTTTATTTGCGTCACCTGGGATTGTTATTTACTGATTACTATTTTAACAAGCGCTGATAAGCCGAGATAAGCATACTCAGCACTGATGAAACTGAACTACAAAGATTTTTAACCAAAAATTTAGATTACAACATGCATGAGGACGGTCTTTTTTTTTCCTTTTTTTTTAAGTTTAGGATTAGCTTGCATGAAAAACATTTTCTCTTTTGTGTTTTTTTTTTTTTTCTCACTTATACAGGCACATACATTTAGATCACAACATTTTGTGATCTGAGAAAGAAAATTTTGCTATCGGCCTTTTTTTACAATAATATAATACTTACGGTTTCAGTTAAAAAAAATTAATTATTTTAAGGCTTCATTAATATGAAATACTGGCTGAAATTGATCACTCGCCTACCACTTTTATTGTCTTTTGAGGCTTTGAAGCAATAAACAAAAAAACTGCTATCATTTACCAAAAAAAAATATTTACAAAAGTGGTGGCCGCAAGATATACTAAAAAAAAAGAGAGAGAGAAAAAAATATTAGAAAGAAATGAGTAAACTGCGAAAAAAAAGGAGGAAAACATCATCAATTTAACAACAAATTTTAGCCAGATAGATGCAAATTCATCTGACTGAATATGCAATTATGCATGCATGTGTCAAAGAGAAAATTTAGTGTTATGTTCTTGTAGCTAGTAACCCGAGACATGGCAATATAGACGGTGTCTGATGTAGTCCTCCAATCTAAAGGCGATAGAGCGAAGCATGCTCCTTCGCAGAGAGCCGTAAGTGAATCGGTATCCCCTCAGGTAACTTGTGGAATTGCAGGAAAAAGAATGGTCTGGATTAGTCTCAGCCGGGCCAAAAGGAAATCAGTGCCTATTTTAAATATAGGAGATCTGTTTTGATATTGTGCCAGAGTTAAACAACAGTCTGAATTCAGTAATTCTACCTCCGGTATCTAGGGGATGTAAATGATGTTTGTCTAAACTGGTGCATAAAAGGAGCAAGAGATAAAATTTCACAAGGCATCTTGCGGTTAGTGCATCTGTCATCTAATAAAATTTCACAAGGCATTTTAGGGGGTATGTACTGAGGGTTTGATTTCCTGGTAGTAGTTTGTTTGAATGCTTGTAATTAGGGGGTTGTATACGATTCTAGTTAATCAGTGTATGAATGTTTCATACAATGAAATGGATGATAATTGTTGTAGTGCTTTCTTTTTAATTCCAGAGTGAAAAAATTGCTCTGCTTTTTTTAATTTCATAATAAAAGGATTTCTTTTCTTAGCTCAAGGTGAGTGTCGAATTTTCAAATCACTTTTAGTGAAAGATAATAAATTTCCAACATGTGACCTCACAGATAATGATTGGTGTTTTCACGAACTGTTTTAGGCAAAATTCTCGGAGAAAAAGTTGTTGATTATAAATTGCAATAGATTAAATGAAATTTTCAATGGCAAAAACTTTCAGATTGTGATAGATGTTGATTTCCAAAATCAAGTTGGTGTTTTGGGTCAAGATTCATGCAATTGGAGAAGCACCGGAGAGTGGCACACTGGCGGTAGATTCCTTTACTTTCATGATACAGAAATGAAATAAAGAAATATTCAAATTATGATTGATTAGAATTTGAGGGGTTAATGTAATTTTGTCTCTACTACTTGGTATTGGTAGGTTACAATTTCATTAAAAATAATGGACAGTTTTATGGTTAGTACAAACAAAAAGAATTTTAACTAAAGCGAATCTACCCAAAAGAGGTTCACAAAGCCAAAACCCTAGTGTATTTTTTATCAATATGATGGAACAAAATTCAGTGTATTTTTTTTTTTTTGGTCAAAATGATGAAACAGTGGACCATTTATTTACGAATGATCCTTTCCAAAATGAATATGAAGTTGGATAGCTAATTTTTTATTTTATTGCTCCTATTCCGTTAGTGTCAGTAACAGAGCCAATAATATATATGATTGTAGAGAAAGTATTATATTCTCAATTAAATTTAAATTAATTTAGTTATATAGATTTTTTTTTTAACCGTTAAATATTTGCACGTAATATATTGAATGCTTAGTAACTATTTTTTTTTTCTAAATTGTTGGACTATACAATTAATAATTTGACTATAAAGATACTTGTGCGAAAGAAGACTTTGCAATAAAATGGCTTCAAATTTTTTTTTCTTGTCGGGAAATATGATCATTTTCAAATTATGCTAATAAGTTATAATTTGCAATAAGTTAATTGTTATTTTCTTAAATAATGCAAATTTTGTTCTAATAAAAAATACGTACAAATAAATGAAAGATATAACCATAATTAATTTATCAATTTTATTACAGTAATAAAACAATAGCCAAATCAGGTTAAGTATGACTTAAATATTAATGTAAATTATATTGCTATAAATAGAAGAAAATATATGACTTATTAGTTCTTTTCAATTAAGCAGATAATCTAGTTCGATATTTACCAGAAAGTTGTAAGGATTATTCGGAAAAAATTATATCATTTTTATTTAAGAGAAAAAATTATATCATTTTTATTTAATAGAGAAATATGATTTTAAAAGTAATAATCTCAATCATACACCTAAAATCCATTATGAAGGTGGAAGTTAAGCCTACTGATAGATGCAGTATCTTAATTTAAATCATTATTTTATTTTGTATTTTAGTGTAGTCCCTGGAGATAATGATCCAGTTTTCTTTTACAAAAAAATATAACATTTGTAATTTGATTTTCTCTAATATTTAATATTTTATGTAAGTAAAACTAAATGTTAGAATTATGAATTTTATTTATGACATTTAGTTATCAAATAGTTTAGAATTTGTATGAGATAATAACTACGCAAATTTGTTTATATCATACTTTAGTCACAAAAATATGCGTTTATATATACATCCAAAAAGTGTGTTGTTATCCTCTTCATCGTACTACTCTGTAACCAGCTAACCTGTTTTTACATAATTGAAAGCCTGATGTACATACATAAAGTGTGTAAATGTAACCATCAAATTGAACCTTCATTTTATTAAATTCATGATATATATAGTTACAATTTTGATTTCTTATTATCTACTTCCATTTAGATATTTGCATTTTTTTTCTTGGGTATTGATGAATTTCTAAAACAATTAATCGGACATCTCCTTCTAAACCATTCATTAAAGTTTTATCTTCCTTAATTTGCTAACAAGTCCAAAAATAGATTTTACTGAACAAACTTCGGCTTTTCATTTTATTTTATTGTAAGAAGCTAAAATCCATTTCTTTTAATGGAACTCGTTTTAAATTTGACCTCTTTCAAACAAAGTATTTATTTCCATTCCCTTATATAAGTATTAATTTATCCTTACATTATATTTTATATGTAGAAGTGGCTCGAAATCTTAAAACAGGTCACTAACAAAAAAAAAAAAGTCCCACGTTAAAAAGCATTTCAGATTTATGTGATGAAAAGGGTCAAAGAAGTATATATCTTCTATGTTGACCCGTTGATTTCCTATATAGAACAAAGCCACAAACTTTTAATGGCTGACAAATAGAATTGAACTATTGGAGAGACAATTGCTTAATATTTTACATAATATGTCATTTAGTAATGTAGAGGATGATGTTGTTCGATAGGATATTTAATTACAGTTAGATTCTTGTATGATTTCTCGAATTGTTGTGTGTAGGGGCGGATCTACATATATGCTAGCGAGTGCTAAGTTACTGCAATAATTAATTCTTTTTATTATGTATATTAAAATTTAATTAATTTTTAGTTTTTATATAGTTTAGTCCCTCTTATATATATTGACAAATTTATGCTTGTAGGCTAGTGGTAAGAGTTCTATTTGCAGGAGTTTTGGAATTCTTGTTTAGTTACGGTAAAAGTTGGCAGGCGGTAATGTTTGATACTAATGATTGCTTTTATGTGTATTATTTGGGTAGAACGAAATAGAAAGTGTTTCAGGCTGCATATGCAGCTAATATTCAATACTATTTTGCTCTTTTTGTTTTTGAAAAAAGAATTGTGAATAAGTGTCTCAAGTGAATTAGAATTTTTTTTTATAAAAAGTGTGTTAACTGTTGAAGATGATGTTGAAGGGCTGCAGCATGAGGTGCAAATGATTAAAACTTCTATAATATTGTACCGCTGTTCTTGTATTTGATGAATTAATATTGATAAAATTATGTGTTGCTGAATGGTAGAATTAGGGAATGGGTTGGGATATGTGGTTTGTTGTTTGCTTTCAAAGTATATATAGACTTTCCATGCTAACTTCTTTAAGAGCTATGTTTGCTTTCTAGTAAGTAATAGAAGTTGGTTTTCTCCTTGAAGTAATCTTTTCATAAAGAGAGCAGTGAACTAATAAAAAAATTAAATCTTACCAAGTTCAAAACCAATGCTAAAGATGTCTGATTAATTTACCAAGTTTTGAGGTGCACATTTCTTCTTTTTGGTAGTTTTGCAAAGTATTACTAATTGATCCATTCAAATGTCGTAATTTATGCATTTTGTTAGGGTAAAATCGTGAAAATATTATCCTTGATTTTAGCTTATGTAGGAATATTCACAATATTAAAAGAAAAAAAAAATCATATTTTGTCAGGAAAAAAGAAACAACTTAGTTTTAATCTTTTATTAATTTGCACCAGATAAAAATATCAACGTTTAGAGAAAAAAAAAAAAGTTGGTCCATTGATGCAGATTGCGCTCTATTGAATTTTCACCTTGTTTTGTTAGATTATTCTTTTTCTAAGCTTGATGTTTTTTGTTATGATATTATTTCGGGTCCTACAGATACTGGTGCGATATCGGTGGTATTTAAATTCAGTTTCTGAGGCATCCAGTGGAATGACAACGTTTTATAATAATAGTATAATAATAATAATAACAAGAATAATGATGATGATGATGAAGGTTTCTTGAGGAAGGCCCTTTGTGAGCTTGTACAAAGACTTTCTCTAGGGCCTTATTTTTTTATCTTCTATTTATCTAATTTGCTGCCCACCACGTAGAGGTGGCAAAAAAGCTGGTAGTTTGTAATTCGCATCTAACTTGCTTGCTAATAGTTTGTTCGTTGTTGGACTGAGTTGCTAATAAATCAGCTCGTCACTAATTCGGTTCAGAATTAACGAGTTTAAACTGGGGTCTAGTTTGCTCGCTAGTTCGCGAGCAGCTCGGTCTAGCTCGGTCCTATGAAGTTTGTAGAATTTATTTTTTCTTAAAATAAGGTTCAGTTAGACCCAGTGAGCTAGCTCACCATTTTGTGAGCTAGCTCAGTCCAGCTCGTCACGAATTGAAACTGAGATTTTAACTCGAACCTCTAAAGTCAGCTCGTTCGTGACTCGGACAAGCCAGTAACGAGTTCAAACTGGTCACCTTCATTTTTTTAACCAACCAATCTTTTCAACAGTAAAACGCATTTGCTCAACAATGATTATAGTTGATAGTTCTGTGAGTTTCTCCCCCTTTAATTGATCTGCAGTCTGCAACTGCAATCAAGATTCGTGCATGTTCTTAATTGAAGGCTTCGCATTGGCAATATCGTGTGGTGAGTCGTTTCTATATAAAAACGGATTTTTAAAAAAGCCTCACAAAACGCTGCATAAACAACTTCAAAACTTATCTATATAATTTTTTTTATTATTCTCATAGACTTTGTATCGATTTTGAATTTATTTAGCCAACCACCAAAGGACTTGGAAAATTCAATCCTTGAGGAATTCTTCAAATTCTTTGGTGGGGCGAAAACTGACTTTCAAATTAAGCCAGGTTTGATATATCGCATATCTAAATGATAGACAAATAAGTTTCGTAATTTAAATTTTATACAAATACAGACAGAAAACGAACATGATCATGAGATAAATGTATACTAGAATTACATCAAAAGAAAAATCCAGTAAAGATGCATAGGACTATAGCAAGAAAAAAATATACTCTTAAGCAAGTTTTGGATCACAAAATCAATGTTGCCTCCGGCCAGCTTCCATATTTTCCAAGATGGGGTTTGTATCTCTTTCATCGTGCTGAGACCCACTATCGGAAAAATAAGGAGTGCTCTCCCCTATCTCGACAGTGTTCACAATGAATGGGTTTGTTCCAGTTTGCACAGCTCCATTGCTCACAGTGAGTGGAATCATTCCAGTTTGCACATCTCCATTGCTGTTCCGTGTCAAGATTTCAACGTGGTATGCATGTGGCCATAAAGCTACAAGAGAAAGAAGTATATTTTTTTTTTATAGCATGCAACTTGAGGTCTTCATCTATGCAGCAGCATATTTAACTCGTAAATTACGAAATGCAAAAAACTTGCATAGTTACGAAATGCAGCCCACAGTTTGTATGGGATGTAAATTAACATGGCACGCACAAAAGGTGGTTTGCACAAACCAATTTAGATAACAATGCATCATATGATCATAATTACCAAATTTGAGACTAATGAAAAATAGATCGGTCAAATACCAATTAATACTAACGTCCATAGCAAAAGAATTTTGATTGCTGAGTAACATACCACTATCATCAGAAGGCAGTGGGAAGAACTGTAGATAGCAAATTGTGGCAACTGTCAGTCCTGCAAATGAAAAAACAAATAAATATAACAGACCA
Organism: Carex pendula; assembly: GCA_964058855.1. NCBI lineage: Eukaryota > Viridiplantae > Streptophyta > Magnoliopsida > Poales > Cyperaceae > Carex > Carex pendula. Next base: position 652 of record CAXKVJ010000067.1, on the reverse strand, counting down.
TAATAATGTGGAAAAGGTGTCCAAAGGCCTACATCTTTTGTGCTTCTATCATGCCTCTAATTTCACGAGTTAAATAGAATAAAATTTAAAACTCAAATAGAAATGTCAAATTTTTAATTTACTAACTTCTAAAACGAAGACTTGGAGGAGAAAATGATATATAAATCCTCAAAAGTTGGATGTTTTGTAAAGACAAAGCAATGTAATTGGGTACTGATTGCAAATTTTCAAATAGCTATTGATGAAAGTCATTGAAAATGTGAGTTGCAGCCTGAACTGACAATTATTTATTTATTTTTTATTTTTTTTGGCATGCATGTCCCATGGTAAATTTTTCTGGCAGCAGCACAATTTCCTTAAATTTTCAATCTCTTGTTTTATTTAGTTCCCTCCGGCTCTCTGCTACCTGTTTTGGTAAATTGGCATCTAGGATTTCAGTGGCTACTTCAGTAGAGACCGGAGGTATTTATTACAAAATGATGTATTGCTTTTACATTTTGTTGGAACTGGTAACAGGGTGCATGGGCTAAAAATTGTTTTCTTAAAAATATGTATATAATAAAGTTTAGATGATATCACATAAGAATCTGACAGAACAGCTGAAATGTGAAATATACCTAAAAAGCCACCAGTAAATACATCTTGCCAGTGG